>QEOT01007929.1:0-29900 GCA_003123785.1 Pterocarya stenoptera
AAAAAAAAAAAAAAAAACTCTTATTTTAATAGTAGGCCTCAAAACTTACAATTTCGTTTGGATATTCAAAATATTTAAAATAATCTGTAAATATTAGTAAAAACAATAATATATAAAAATAATAATAAAATAGTTTTAAAATATTTGACAAAAAATTATATTTTCAAACACATCATAAAACGTGCATACCTGGCCACATTAACTGTTATCCTAGCTAAAGTGAAAAACTTGCATTTAGACAGAGAAGCTCTCTCTTCTCTCTAAGGAAAAAAAAAAAACCCAATCCATACAAGTGTCGTTGCTGGAGAGGAAAGGGTGAGCTTCGGCTTCATCTTCCTCTTCATTTCCTTCTCGTTTTCGTTTTCTTCTCCACTTCCTATTTGTGAATATGCTTTTAGGATAGTATTTTTTCATCGGCGATGATTTTTTCAGATCTGTTATACTCCAGCCATGAACTGTAGACACGAGTCCCACCACGACGTTTCCCTCCCGCCGATCTACTAGGACAACGTAGAACTGCGCCCAATATGTTGACGCGTGACCTCACACGAAGTTTGTTTCCAAGCATGGTTTTCATACACCGTCGCACTCTGACAGCTCGGCCAGCTACACGCACTGTACCAGCAGACTCCCCACCCTCGAATCCTTTAGATCGGCTAAATGCCTCCTCCATTCCACCGACAAGTGGCCCTCATGCGCCATTCCAGAGGCATAGGTTGACTATTCCTTCACTACAGATTTGCTCTTCCCCTGCCTGTCTATCCTGGTTATTATTTTCTCTAACCAGTGATTTTGTAAAAGAGACTAAGGACCTTACCAACAAATACGTCAAGACTTTCAACTACAGTGCATTCACTTACACCGCCTTCAGCGGTGGCTTACCTTCAAAGCGTCTTTTAAAACGTTTCCCTCTTAGTAGGGATTGGGTAGAGACCAAAAAATTGGTCTCAAAACTCTTTTTTTTTTTTTTTCATTGCACTTGCATTGTTTTTGTTGTTTTGGGGTGATTTGTTAGAGAATCTCACCCCCTCTAATATGTATAATCTTTTATTTTAATGAAGTTTACTTGCTTATAAAAAAATTTTAAAAAATAAAATCATAAAACATCATCTAGGGTTAGTCATTTTAATACAAGCAAAACCAAAAGTCCCATATAAAATAAATAAAAAATAAAAAAACAGAGAGAAAAAATTAAGGATCCCTTCCTTTGAAATTGGGTCCCCTTGGTTGGCTAGACGTGTCCTTCTCATTGCGCAACTTCGGCGTACGGCAACGCTATAAGGGTCCCACGGATAAGGCGCGTGAGAGCATGAGAATTCTGGACAGAGTAGTTGCTATTTTCTTCCTTTCTTCTGTCATGACAGCCTTCCTCGCAGATCCTAGAACTTCAGCAATTGGCTGTCCTTCCCAAACCACAGAAACCTCTCTCTCTCTCTCTCTCTCTCTCATCTGTGAATTCTTTACGTTTTTTTTCCTACAACCTTTTTTGACTTCGTTGAATTTACGCACAAATGAAAAGACCCGTTATGATTTCTGGGTGTCACTGCGCTGGGTCCCTCCTTCACGCGCCAACAAAATGGCATGGATTCAAGTCAAAATCCATGGCTCAAGCCATTGGTTTGCTGGGGCGAGGCGGATAATTGTAGATAGAGTGTCACGTGTTTTAGGCATTGAGGATTTAAGCTGGCATCAATTGGCGTCTCTCGGCAATATTATTACAGCACAGAACTGGCGGCAGGCCTGCAGGCACTGCTTACAGCTCGCTCTCTGCAAAGTAATTTCTGTTCAGTTTTCATCCCCCAAAAATTTTCGGATCAGATTGCAATCGACCAGTTTTTCCCCAACTCATTCTTTGAGGTTTTCTTTGTTTTCATATTTACTTTTCCTCTTCTTACTCGTTCAATATCCTTTCCACCTTTAAGGAATGGAAAATTAAACAGTATCTAAGATAATAATAATAATAACGTTATTTTATATCTGATCATCTCGGAAAATCTTGAGCTTCTTTGCTTGTATGGAAAGTGATGTTTACAGACCAAAAACCCAAAGGAAACCAAAGTGCAGAAATTATCAGAAATTATTTTTGATTGTCAAAAGGCTGAAGGTGATGACGATAAGCAGAATTACTACAAGCAATCAATATAAAAAGCTATGCCCTTTTTCTCTCTTTTAATAACAATTTATATGGGACAAGAGGGAAGCGAGAAATGAAGAATCTTTTCGATTTATATTCCTTAATTTGCTGGAGACAATAATAAAGAAAAGTGTGGGCTTTATTACTACTCGCAGCGCTCGATGATCAGCTGCTTTTTCTGGGTCTGCCTTTCCGCCTAGCTCTGCTTCTCTTCTCGGACAAGCCTGCTCCCTTTAGCTGCTGCTGCTGCTGCTGATGCTCAGGCTGTTGTTCTTTCTGTTCTTCATCTCCCGTTTTGACTTTCTTGGATCGACTCTCTGAAGTAGTCTCCTCCTCGGCTTCTCCTGATGCTGGTTTTTCTTCTTTTTCACCTTGCGATTCAGATTTCTCGATGATCTTGCGCGGTCTTCCTCTCTTTCTAGGGGGCTGAGGCTGAGGCTTTTGCTGGGTTTCATCTCCTGCTGATGAAGCTTCTGCTATTGCTACTGAAAGCGCCTTCGTTTTTTGAGGCTTCTTCCTGCCCATCGATCTTTCGTAATCAATAATAGAGCCACTTGTAGAAAGTTCTCTGATATTATATCCCATAGGCACACCTAAAAAAAACAATATTTAAAAAATTAAACAAAAATATAAACTTATTGCTATTTTATCCACCAATACATTATAAAAGCAAATCTTTTATGAACCCTGTTGTTCAAATTTATTATATTTTCTTTGTGTTGAATCCCCATTGACCAAAGTAGTGCTACGTAAAATACTTAGAGCTTTGCTACATAGTCGTCACTGTTCATGCAACTACCGCACTTCAGCCTATGTGGCTTTTTTTTTTTTTTTATTAACAAAACGTGCGAGGAAGTTGCGTTTTGGTCTCAAGTTTATTTCAATTTCCCCTCCCCTCGCCCCCGCGTTCTTCTTCTTTCGCTTCTGCAGACCCCCCACGTTCTTCTTCGGCTCTTCAGAAATCAGAGACACTAGGTATATGTAAAAATATTTCCAATAATACATATGTATATGTAAAAACTAAAAAATACTTTGGAGGATTCGAGAAAGAGACTTTGGGTATGAATAATCCCATATGTCTTCTGGTAGAAATTGAAGATAAAAAAACTTGAAAATATAATCTCTAAACAAATTAATAACAGATTGTAATTGTTATAAAATTAAAAATAATCTGTAAAATTGAAAATACAATCTGTAAAATTGAAAAGATAAGAAAATGAAAAAAAAAAAAAGATCCAAACACAATCGGTAAATAAACACTCAGCAGATCTCAGCAGTTGGTTGTCGTCGAAACTTGACTAGACAAAGGTTTAGACTGGTAGAGGAAGAGCGTTGCAGTTGTTCTTCATAGGAGCTTGGCGAGACGACAACGCGAAAGAGAGGAGGTAGTCTCATTCTGTAACAAAGAGAAAAATAGAGAGAAAGAGAGAGATTTGGAAGATGGTGCCTTAGGAGAGAGAGTTCAGTGAGAAATGGGTACTGTGGACTATGGGCGCAGCAGCTGAGAAGGGGAACGTAGGTTGCAAGAAGCTCTTTTTCTTCTTAAAGTTCAAGGCATACCCGACGACGAGATCATGCAACTGTGAGTGAGGGAACCTGATGCCGATCGAATAGGTCTGCAAATTGAAGCTATTGGCTACCTTCCTCTCCTCCTCCTCTAGTTGGATTTCACCATTCAACCTCATACCCAAAAGAAAGGAAAAGAAACCCTAACTCCAGAGCTAAACAGGAAATTTGTAGGTCCCATATAATCTAACACAGAACAAAGACATGGACGTGAGAGAGAGAGAGACAGAGCAGTTAGTAGGGTTGCTGAACACACTCGTGTGAGGGATGAGGGAGAAGAGTGAGTCTGAGGGGTGCTTGGGAGGGAGTGCAGGGTGAGGACAAAAACTATGATGTGGGCCACGAACCAGTTCGCCACGTCAGAAGAGTGTGGTGTGCGATCAACCTCCCGGAGGTTGGGTAGATTTATTCAAATACTTAAGTGTTGCGTAATAATTTTAAGGAAGAATGGAGTTGATTATTAAAAAATTAATTTTTTTTATATAGATTTTGTATTTGTTCATTCAAATAGATTGTACAGTGTTTGTGCACTTTGTTATTAAAATTTTTTAATAATAAACTCTACTTTTTTTCAAAATAATTATATGACACTTACGTATTCTACGACTATACGTAGCATTACTTTTTTTTGTTTATGGTTTACCTTATTCTAAATATGCTGCACCTCATTTGAAAAAACTAGCAAGGCTATTTTGGTTTTGAGTTTGGGTGATTAAAGGGAAAGAGTGAGATCAAGATCCTCTTAAATTTTTGTCTGAATTTGAGGGTCTAGAAAAAAAAAAATACATGAAGTGAGTCATACCGTTTTTATTATTCGTTTAATGCGGTCCGAAATATTTATATGACCGACAATAAATATTGTAAGTCTACTTCGCATGTCTTAATTTATCTCTACTTTTTATACACGAGGCCCTAAGTTGGGTAAGAAATATTTTTCCAATCTAGTGAGTCTTATAGTATTTAAAGCTACATGGACAACATAAAATGCTGAAAATTCATATAGGAACTCAGAGATATTGCAGTAAGTAGTAAAGATCTCAATACACATTAATTAGAACAACTAATTTGCTAGCTGTAGGGTGAATGTTTCAATATTTAGCATTGATTATTTCGTGTTTGAAGTCTCTTTTGCTCATATATCTGAATTTCTCTTTTATCCTTAAAATTATTTTTCATTAGTAATTATATATTTTGTATTTATAGCCTTTGATTCGAAGGATCATTGTCTATTAGGGATACTTTTAAGGGTTCAGATATAAAAGGTTTTAGTAATTAGGTGCAGTTTGGACAATAAGATGAGATGAGATGAGATGGTTTTAGATGAAAATTGAATAAAATATTTTTTTTTATTTTAAAAAAATTGAATTGTTTATTATATTTTGTATAGAAATTTAAAAAATTGTAATGATGAGGAAATACTTTCATTATTTAAACGGGAAGTAAGTTTTAGCTATAGAAGCACAATATTGACAACTAACCTTTCCTTTGTGTTAATATTTATGAAGGTTGGTATGGGTATATATGTATGTATGTGTGTATATATAGATATATATATATATATTGAAAAAGGTGTGGATATATCAATTTCGATTATGTGGTTGAAGCTTAGCCTTTTCCTTGTGCGAATATTTAAAAAGGTTGGTATGGGTGTGTGCATGTATACATATATACGTACTTATTTATATATGTATGTATATGAAAAAAGTGTGGTTATATCAATTTCGATGACGTGGTTGGGGGTGGATCGCTTCTTTCTTGGGTCACCCTACTAATCAAGATACTATTTTGGAATGGAAAATGTTAAATTACAATACATTTTACTATATATATATTTTATAAGAACAATGAGAATAGAAGGTTTAAAATATGTAAGTCTCGCGCATATTTTAAAAGAAAAAAAATATAGATTCATAAAAAAATTAACTTTTTAATATTGGATTTTTTTTTTTAATTGTACGATGCGGTACAAGCTTGTCCCATTACTCATTTCATAAATTTTATGATGTAATAAATATTGGTTTGACTTGCTTTATTCTTATTTTAACTTTTTTATTATTGACACGTCATATTATATTAGTCTACGTAGTAAAACTTGTAGTAGTACCTCTTACATTACTCTTTTGTAATTGTCACGGATTAGCCTGTGTCGTGACCAATAGAGCCTTCGATCGAGAAATTCTACTAAGCAATCATATATCACACATCCCATATATATATAAATATATATATATTTAACATGTGTGTGGTGTAGGGCTGACAAATAAAATAACTATTTTTTTAATCTGCCCTTATAGGAACAGTTAAATCAGACAAAATAATAAGGTTGATTCCAAACATGGACTTGAGCCTATCTAATATGTGTTAATTATTCACTACTCATGCAAGATTATCTTATGCACTGAATGGCATGTCATGTTACCTATGTAAGTGGCATTTGTGGTGGGGGCCGGGTTGGTTGCTCGGTGACGTCTGGATATAAGGGAGTAGAGATGAAAATTAAAAGTTAAATAAAATATTATTAAAATATTATTTTTTAATATTATTATTATTTTAAAATTTGAAAAAATTAAATTATTTATTATATTTTATTTAAGAATTTGAGAAAATTGTAATAATGAGATGAGATGGGATAAAACACTTTTTATATCCAAACAAATCCATCTTGATACATGATATGTTCTATGCAGTGAAGAACAAGAAAAAAGGGGGAAGAAATTAGCTAGGAGTGCCTACTATGTAAGATCTTGTCTCAAATCAATCATATTCCAACTATCGAATATTTAATGAAATCAAGATAAAGTGTGAAGGCAAAGTCTGAATTTAAGACTTCTGCTACCATGCATGCCATTTTAAATTATCATTTATATATCTTAAAAGTTTAATTTAATATAAATAAATAAATTTAATTACTTCAATTACGTTCTAACGTGTGTGGAAAGCGCAGTGTGTTAATAGTACCTAACTATCCCACTCAAATGCAGCCAAAAAGGAAAATAAATTAAAACATCCAATTAAATCGGTTGATGGTATAACCAATTAAGTAACTTGTACACATTTTTGTACTACCTATGAAGGGCTGAGAATTTCCATGAAAATTCAAAATCTTACTAGCTTGATTCATTCAGGTAACTTGGGAGAGATGTAAATTATTCATCTATTTTAAAATAGAAATGATATTTATAGTCTTAAGATGTGCAAGTTTCACGCACTTCTTTTAACAAAAATGAGAGAATCTGAGGCTCATAAAAAAATAATTTTTTAATGATTGATCCTACCTTTTTCAAATGGAATATACAAAATTTATATATTTTATAACTGTATCTAACATAACTCATTCTAGAATTGTCACTTAACAGTGAGTGATTTGGAGGAAATCTCCGTGGCTTATGGATACTACAATTTTTATTGCATGCTAATCCCATCCATGAATAAAGTGAATCTGAGACCTACTATGAATGATTGTATAATTCTTTAGATGTCGTTTAGATAATGAGTAAAGATAAAATGAGTTGAGAAGAAAATTGAAAGTTGAATAAAATAATGTTAAAATATTTTTTTTTTAATAATATTTTTTTTTTTTTAGATTTGAAAAAATTAAATTGTTTATTATATTTTATGTGAAAATTTAAAAAAATTATAATGATGAAATGAGATGAGATGAAACGAAACACTTATTATCCAAATTGAACATATATATATATATAATAAATGGCGGGGAAAATAAATGCCTCTCATGAATATAAATATATATATATATATATCTCTCTCTCTCTAGTAATTCTACTCTTACCCTTGTGTGTTCTCGCTGCAGGCTGATGGTGGCTGCAACTGTTTGAAAGAGCTGATGATTGTGTGAATGAGCTATGCAATGCTAGAGCAGCTAAAATTGACATTTATAGTCGAAAGATTCTATGTTCAAACCGTTTAAAGATCCTTCATCGTTCAATACGAGAATAGCATTTAGATGGACGGAAAAACTCCAAGCGTTTTTTAAGTTCTTAACGTTTAGTGCTTTATGGGTATTTCCCATGGCCATTCGGTTGTCTAAAACATCCACCATTCATTATATTTTCTTTTTGAGTAATTCTACTCATCATTTCAATTTATATTATTCTTTTATCATCTTATTATATATGTGTCATTAGAGAAAGGATGATAAGAATTATAATGATGAATAATTTTTCTTATTAATTCATGGTTGATTGTTATGGGGAGACGAAACGAGAAAATATGGAAGTGTCAAACAATGGGAAAGTGCCACGTGGGAAAATGAAAAAAGGCATGCCGAATAGAACCTCAAGATTTGCATTGCACGAAAAGACGCTTGAAAGTGTGTCAGGGGAATTGTCGACGCACACCATGAAAAGCACGCGTGTTTTGGGAAGAGGGTAATGATAAGAATTTAAAAATATAAAATTCCGACCATCACATGTGTGGCAAGAATTTGTAATATAACTACTAGGTCAAAGTGTAAGATAGGGGCGAGAAAAAAAATACTCTTTTGTAATTGTCACGGATTAGCCTGTGTCAAAACCAATAGAGCCTTCGATCGAGTTTGCCTTAATAAAGAGATTGGCTGGTTTTCTGAATGAAAAATTCTACGTAGCAGTCATACATCACACATCACACATCACACATTTATTTTTATTTTTTATCTTCTTTTTTTTTTTAACACTTGTGTGGTGTTGGGCTGACAAATAAAATAACCCTTTTTTTAATCTGCCCTTATAGGAACAGTTAAATCAGACAAAATAATAAGGTTGATTCCAAACATGGACTTGAGCCTATCTAATATGTGTTAATTATTCACTACTCATGCAAGATTATCTTATGCACTGAATGGCATGTCATGTTACCTATGTAAGTGGCATTTGTGGTGGGGGCCGGGTTGGTTGCTCGGTGACGTCTGGATAGTGAGTTGAGATGAAAATTAAAAGTTAAATAAAATATTATTAAAATATTATTTTTTAATATTATTATTATTATTTTAAAATTTGAAAAAATTGAATGATTTATTATATTTTGTATGAGAATTTAAAAAAATTATAATAATGAGATGAGATGGGATAAAACACCTCTTATATCCAAACGAATCCGTCTTGGTCCATGATATCTTCCATGCAGTGAAGAACAAGAAAAAAGGGGAAGAAATCAGGAGTGCCAACTATGTAAGATCTTGTCTCAAATCAATCATATTCTAATTATCGAATATTTAATGAAATCAAGATATAAAAGTGTGAAAACAAAGTCTGAATTTAAGACTTCTGCTACGATGCATGCTCTTTTAAATTATCATTTATCTCAAAATTTTAATTTAATAAAAATAGAAAAATTTAATTACTTCAATTTATACGTTCTAACGTGTGTGGAAAGCGCACTGTGTTAATACCTAACTATCCCACTCAAATGCAGCCAAAAAGGAAAATAAATTAAAACAACCTAGCTAAGCCTAAAGGACAACTTTCAATTAAATCGGTTGATGGTATATAACCAAATGACTTTACCCATTTTTGTGCTACCTATATGAAGGGCTGAGAACTTCCATGAAAATTCAAAATCTTACTAGCTTGATTCTTTCAGGTAACTTGGGAGAGATGTAAATTATTCATCTATTCTAGAAATGATATTTATAGTTTTAAGATATACAAGTTTTGCACAGAACTTCTTTTAACAAAAATGAGAAAATTTGAGAGTCACATAAAAAATAATTTTATAATGATTGATCCCATATTTTTCAAATGGAATACACAAAACTTACATATTTTATAACTGTATCTAACATAACTCATTCTAGAATTGTCACTTAACACTGAGTGATCATTTGGAGCAAATCTCCATGGCTTCTGGATGCTACAATTTTTATTGCATGCTAATCCCATCCATGAATAAAGTGAACCTGAGACCTACTATGAATGATTGTATAATTCTTTAGATGTCGTTTGGATAGTGAGCGAAGATAATATGAGTTAAGAAGAAAGTTGAAAGTTGAATAAAATAATGTTAAAATATTATTTTTTAATATTATTATTTTTTGAGATTTAAAAAAGTTAATTTATTTATTATATTTTGTGTGAAAATTTAAAAAAATTATAATGATGAGATGGAATAAGATGAAACACTTATTATCTAAATTGAACATATATATATATATATAATAAATGGCAGGGAAAATAAATGCTCTCTTATCTATTGAATATATATATATATATATATATAACAAGTAATTCTACTCTTACCCTCGTGTGTTCTCATTGCAGGCTGATGGTGGCTGCGGCTGTTTTTGAAAGAAATGGTGATTGTGTGGATGAGCTATGCAATGATAGAGCAGCTAAAATTGACATTTATAGTCGAAAGATTCTATGTTCAAACCGTTTAAAGATCCTTCATCGTTCAATACGAGAGTCGCATTTAGATGGACGGAAAAATTTCAAGCGGTTTTTAAGTTCTTAACGTTTAGTGCTTTATGGGTATTTACCATGGCCATTCGGTTGTCTAAAACATCCACTATTCATTATATTTTCTTTTTGAGTAATTCTACTCATCATTCCAATTCACATTATTCTCTCATCATCCTATGATGTATGTGGCATTAGAGGAATGATGAATAAATTTTTCTTATTAATTCATGATTGATTGTTATGGGGAGACGAAACGACAAGACATGGGAGAGTCTCAACCAATGGGGAAGTGCCACATGGGTAAATGAATGAAGGCACGCCGAATAGAACCTTGAGATTCACATTGCACGAAACGACGCTTGAAAGTGTGTCAGGAGAATTGTCGACGCACACTACGAAAAGCACACGTGTTTTGAAAAGAGTGTAATGATAAGAATTCAAAAAATTAAAATTCCCACCATCACATGTGTGGCGAGAATTTGTGAGATAACTACTAGGTCAAAGTGTAAGTTGGGGGCGAGAAAACATCAATAGGTGACCAAAGAAACATACACGAGAAGTCCACATGACAGAAGGAGAGGGAGGGTTTTGCTAAGTAAAATGCATTATTTGAGAGATCTGGTGATGACAATAAGACTCGTCGTGGTTGACAAAGAGTCATAGTCGATAGGGCTTATCTTGTGAGAGACTCATGCTGATGAAACAGGTCTCGCGGAGACACCTTCCCCGACAAGACACCGTCACCTTTTGTGTCGTACTCAAGTAGGGGTGAAAAAATGAATCGAACCGAACTGGTGGATTCTGTCTGGTACCGGTTTCATTCTCAAAATCGGTTGAAACCAGTCTGGTTCCTTTTTTTTTTTCTTACACCGGAGAATCAAACTTGATCGATTCATATATATATTTTTTTTTTTCTATGATTTTTATATTATATACTAAATTGCTAATTAATATAACATTAAATTTTAAAATCTTATTGTTCATGTATAATAATAATCTAATAACATAAAATTAATTTTATAAATCTCAATATAACATTTGATATAACATTATCATTAAAAGTTTTAATTTTATAGCATAAAATTAATATAACATAAAATTTTAATTTTAAACATGAACATTTGATCATATGTTATTAATATAAATTATATATATTAAGGATAAGCACATTGTATAGCATAATAAATTATAATATATATTCTTTTTTATAAATACATTTCTATACATTTGATTAAATGCACTCATACAAAAAGTGTACGTAACCATCATATTATCACTAACATATATGTAACCAAGCATATTATTACTAACATATATGATCAAATATATAAATAAGTTAGACACTAACATATTATCACTAGCATATTATCACTAACATACATAATCAAATACTATATCAATATATGATACTATTATATATATATTTATATATACTAATAATAACACTAATACTATTAGTAATCCACTATATATAAATAACTATATAAATCACTATAGTATAGCTATATTAATTATATAATTCACTAATACTAAACTAAAACTGAAAAAACCGAACCGAACTAGATTGGAACCGATAAAACCGGAAGTGTTGGTTTAGGGATGTAACTAGTGCAGTATCGGTTCTTCAAATCTCAAAACCGATGTATATCAATTCGGTTTTAAAATATATCCAAAACCGGATCAAGCAAGACCCATTACACCCATATACTCAAGGGGGATCATTCCTCCATATGTGCACGTCAAACCCTATAAATATACCTCTAAGCATGTATTACATCTATCTAGATTCATTTAGAGACCCCGGATTCATTGACTAACTTTATCATCGGAGCCTCTCAACAATCCTCGTCCATATGGTTTGGCATTTGACAGCACAAACCGCCGAAAAAGAATTATTGTAATTGATCCATTGCTATGCATATAACAACTAGCCACTTTCTATTCCATGTTTTTTGTTCCTTAAAGAATATATTTATATAGTAGTGAATCGCCCCTAAGCCTTTGCCCACTTAAACCAAAATACAGGAAAATGGTGTGGATCTTAGATTAGAATCCCATATTTAAATATAATTATTTTTTTTCTAGACTTTGGTTACAATTGAAGGCTTACTCCCTTGATTGGTTGGTCATTAGATTATCAAAACCAAAGGGGGTTAAAAACGACCCGAAAGGCCTAATGCTCCTAATTGACCCCTTGATCAATCGGTCGAGTCATTGGAAAGATTAACAAAAAGAAATATTTGGTCTACATAAAGATTTTACAAAAATAACATCTTACAAACTGGCGTGACTCTCTATATGGAATATTATATTATAAAATAAATTGAATGTATCACTTTACGTCCCATTAACGTGAAAATGTAATTTTAAAATATTTATATGTGGATGTAGCAATTCTCCTCAGAATTTTATACTTTACATCATTGAATATCATAATCGATACATTTCACTATCTAACTACCAAAAAGCTACGACATGCACATTTTATTAAGATTTAATCGTCAGAATTATGTAATTGTAATGTCTTAGTCCCATTAATTTAGGATCTAAAATGTAAAACTAGATCAACTAAAAAGGATGAAATTAAGTGTATTTTCTTAAAGAATTTTGCTACTCATCATTCCACACATCACATATTACATTTATTTTTATTTTTTATTTTTATTTTGTTTTATTCTTTTTAAATTAATTGAATTCTTCTACTTATTATATTTAATGAGATAAATATATATATATAGTGTGTGTGTGTGTGATAAAAAAAAATGACAAATAGAATTTTTCTTTTCCAAATAATAGAACAATGACCGATTATCATGTGCTCAACTTTAGAGCCGTTATGTAAGCTCTAAACCTTCGCATCCCTTTCAAAACGCACCGGCCTCCTCGTGAACGCAAATTCTTGCCCCAGAATCGGATAAGATCGTAACATTCGGGTCAGAGACGCCCATTTCCTTACAACATAATATACCCCGAGGTTGAATGCCCTATAAAACCCCGCCATCAAATTCAGATCCCTTCACCATACCATTCTGATTTCACACTTGGGAGACGTACGAATACCTTTTTAGAGATATTGAGATTTCTCCCACCTCGAAATATCTCTCTCAGGCCCAGAAAGAAAAATAAAACACCAAAAAGATGAAAAGATTCCAAAATAAAATGGTTGGCGGATTGTTGAAGACTGGGGTCGTCCTTGAATTGCCTCTTGGCCACGAGTTGTGCTTAACGGGAATCGAAAGCTCCAACCTTGACGTCCCGAAAGCGATCTGAGAAGTCACTTGCTTTAAGAATCCGATCGTATGGGTGTCAGCTTAGTACCTCAAATTCAGCTTGTGGAAGAAAGATTTTCTGGGTATGTTTTATTTCCGGTGAAAAGTACGTAATTGTTTGTGGTTCTGCATCATTCTAGAGAGCGCGATAGAGAGATATTTGGCTGCGTGTGTGACGTGACACGTACGTTTTATATGATAATAGTCGGCAGTTTTGTTTGGATTCTTTGAAACTATTCCTCTCTTTTTTTTCTGTCTCTGTATATCGGATGGCTCTTCAATCTCTTGTTTTTTAAAACGAAGATAGAGAAGTGAAATCTCTTTTGGGTGGGCTGTAGATCCCTGGGGTTGCTGGTGGGTACCCTTTTTCTTTCATTTTATAAATCCAAATAATTTGATTTCCTGATCTGTGGTATATTCCTGATATGCTAAAATTCTGAATTTTTTTCATGCTACCTTCTTATTTATTATTTAAACATTTTCGGAGCTTCTTCCTTCGTCAGTTTCTGCTGATAATAAGATCGATTATGAATCGGAATTTCTCTCTGATCCATCTTCTTCTCCGTTTTTCTAAAGATAAAGCAAATAACGTTTTATTCGTCTGGACCTGAGCAGTGTATTCTTCACTCATTTATTTTCTTTGATTTGTGTCGGAGGTTGCTTCTTTGTCAGCCACTCAGCCTGCATCCCTTGCAGTTTGTGATTTGGTCTTCATTTTCCCCATATTCTAAGGGTTTCCTATAGTTGGGGTTCCCTTTTTCTCGCTGTGATCTTTGGCATAGCAAAGACGAACTTTATTTAGCTTTATTCTGTTTTTCGTAGATACTGACACGTGGGTCTGTTTTTTTTTTTCCTCCTACTTTCATCTTTTTAATCGGACCGAGAGAGAGAGAGAGAGAGCTAAGCTTTTTTCTTTTTGTTTCCTGTGTGCTTATCTGAATAATAGATTTCTCTGTTTATTTCTAAAATAGGTTTTTCACCGGCATTCTGATTCCAGCTTGCATAGTTCCTGCAATGTTATCCTCATTTTCTTAGTTAATATTATTGGAGGGATTATTAGTGAAGATCAAGCTTCTGAGCAATGGTGGGTCCTTGTGCAACAACATTGAGCAATGGTGAAGCGGCCAATCATAGCCTTCAAATTATTAGATACCAACCCTTTACCAAACTCTCATCGCCTTGGTTTGATCTGAGAGTCTTCTACGTGAGGATAAGCCATTTACATGTTGACGACTCAACCCCTGAGTTTTTCACTCTGAATCATATTCCTCTGAGCCCTGACACCCATTTGGAAGTCAATGGTACTAGAAGTAGCAGTTACTCTGATGGAGTCTCTTCTCTTCTTAGAAGGGATCGAGTAGATAGGAAATCAGAAGAAGCCACGTTTGTGGGCACAGATAGTATAAGGTTGACTGGAAGTGTGAAATTTGAGGTTTTTGATAAAGAAGATCTCATTCTCTCTGGAGTTTTGGAGATGTCTAATAGCAATGGTTTCATGGGGGAATCAAAAAGCAGTACCAAGCGGTGGAACATGAATTGTAACTCAGCTATCACTGCCGGTACCAGATTCTTAAAGGGGAAACAACTTGGTGGCCCTGAATTTCTGACACCAACAATTGAGGTTTATGTCGCAGGTTGCTTCTCTGGAACACCCATCATCTTAACCGAGACTTTACAGCTTAGTTTTCGAAAGAAACACAACAGGAAAGGCATGTTGGATGCAATTCCTGAACATGAGGCTGCTGAATCCCAGAAAAATGTGTCCCCTGAAGATCTGCAGGTAATTTTTGGGGAACATGTTTTATATTTGAATTCACATTTCAGAAGCTCCCGTTGTTTATCTGGTTTCAATTTGTTGGCACTCATTCAGTACTTTAGTACAGCGCTGGTATTTGCATGTTTAGGGAGAGCCAACTCTTTTACGGTTCTTTTAAGGTTTTCTAATCCATGGAGAGACTAAACAACCCTTTCATTGCGAGGAACTGGTTGCTGTGATCCAAATCTACAGTGTGGTGTAGAAATTATGTTTGCTTGGCCATTTCTGTCAAGGCCACCTATATGCTTTCTGTGCTGAAGCATGTTTCTTGTTACAAAAAGCCAATTTTTGTTAAACTTGATGTATGGGACGGCAAAGAGAATCTTATCTTAGAAGGTGTCATGGGGGTATGGGCAGGGCACAAGTTTTCAAGTGTAGGGTAGCATCCAATTAGCTTTTTTCTTTTATGTTGCATTGTTTTCCATACCCATCTCCTGACATGATCTAGTTTCCATGGGCCTCATCCCAAAGCCACATGGAGCATGTTCTGCACATGTGGGGCCCACTCCAATGTTGGGTAGTTTTTCTGAGGCTCTATTGTATGTGCTTGAGCTTAAATGAGTTTATCATTTCCCTGTTTTGTTTCATAAGCATCTAAGGCTAGCCAATAATCTTGTCTCGTGTTTGGATGTCCTTGAGAGATAACACATCTTGTATGTCATTGGCAGGTGTCTTTTTCTTATAAAAAAAAATTTTAGTCATTAATGCACACAGAATTAGTCGAGTCCTGGGATTTTGGACTCGGACTTTCCATAGTCTATATTGAGCAGAAACAAGGGAATACTCTTTGGCTGTCAGATGTATTGGATGTTTCTCGAACTTAATTAACCAAAGGATGGGTGAAGACTTTAGTATTTTAATATTTAGATAGTTTTGTTTCTCTGCTTGCTAGAATTAATTCTTTTCCTTCCCCTTATTGTCCTTCAGTGAAGGAAAAAATGCCTCTCGTTGAGGAACTGCTATGATATAGATATCTGCAACTTTTCTCCTAACATGAAAGAAATAATTTTATAGGTTTTATTGGGTAGCTGTCATGAGTTTATTATGTACACTTTCAAGATTCTCTCCTTCATTCTGTTAGAATTTGCAGATCTTAGTGCACAGGTGGGCTGTGTGCATTGGGGGATGGGGGGCTAAGTTTATACTGAGTTAAGACAAATTTGACTTCAACGTTTTAGATTTCTGTCAGTTTTGAAACACTTAGATTTTTATTCCCTTTTTTAAGAGTCATCTTTACTTGTTTTCGGTAAGAGTTTAACTTTGAACTGGTCCAGGCATTAAAACTACCTTTATGCACACTGATTGGAAGCTGACACACAGATTTCCATTGATTTTTCAGAAAGCTAGAAGCACCCAATGCATCCCCAAAAATAATCACTGATTTACCTTGATTTTACAGTCCCCATTATCATCCTTGCCCCCATCACTCCATCTACTGCTGTTGCAATGCTCATTTCTTTTATCTTCCTTGTTCCCTTCATTTCAGCATTTAATTGTATAGCTCTCTCTCTATCTGAATAAACTTTAATTGGCTGAATCTTTGTATTGGACATCTGTCTCTCTAAGCCAAACTAAGAGAATTGGCAATATCTGATATATAAACTTGAATATTAATATCAGAATGCTTCAAAAGATGAAGTGTTTATTCCCCTTTAAGTACAAATTCAAGACTAAAGAGGAAAGATCCGCTCCATGGCTGAAAAACCTAGGCAAATCTGGTGAAGGGTTTCTTTTGAAAACCACAGAAAATTAGTTCTTGATGATTTTCAATTTCTGAAATTTGGGTGGATTAAGATCTCATTGTCATTGGGTTTTGATTTTCATTGTCGTTTGGTTTGGAATGCAGCAAGAAGCAGATTTTTTGAATTTTTCAATCAATAACGTCTTGTATCTTGCAAATTGCTTACTTTTTTCTTTTCATTTACCATTAACATCATATCTAAATTTTAGTGATATCTCTTTTACTCTTCTACACTCCCATAGTCCTCTCCATTGCCCTTAAACATATAGTATCCCATGAAGTGTAAGATAATGGCAGTTGTGGTCATTTAACTTATCAATCTAATCATTTTTAAAAATACAATGACCAAAATACCCAATGTTTAATACTAAATAATAACTATCCATCTTAAGTGAAATGGTGATACTGAAAAAAACAAATTGAAATGGAGATTATCTTATTCTTACTGAAAGTCTTAAACCCTCGTCTTCTCTCTGTTTAAATTGTTCTCACTTAATTTCCATCATAATATGAAATCTTTCATCTTGTACCTATACAATTTTTTTCTCCATGGTTATAATGCTTCGGAGCTTTGATGAAAACCTCTACAAAATTTTAGTTTGGATCCACCCTGAATCTCTTAAATACTTGAATCTCTTAGATACTTTTCTTTGGCAGCTGCATGATATTTTTATGTTCTATTCTGGGGGTTACATCTCAAAAAATATATGCTTTTTTCCTTGGTCTTAAAGAATATATGTTTGCTTTTGAATATTAATATTCAGTGTAAATCAATCCTTAGTATCATTATTGTGCTTGTAATTAATAATCCATTCCTGTAATTGTACTCTTGATGATGATATGGAGAATGTTTAAAAGACATGGTGGGTTTAATATTATGTGTCCTTACCACCTATGTTTTCTTGAATTGTTCCTTGTCTGGATTTACTAGGTTATTTTCATCATGGGACGTTAGTGCGATCAATTAGACAAAAGATGGTATATGAGCTATTATGAACATTTAAGTGTGTTTTCTTGTGTCCCATTATTTTTAAGAAATAGTTCCTATTACTTCTTGTGTTTCTGCATTGTAGATCATCACTATACTAAATCATCGTATTAATGACCCCATGAACTTTTTATGACTGGTGATAAGTAGGTGTAGATTAGAATGTCTACTTGGGCGTAGTCCTACTGTTTTCTTCTGTCTAGTGTTTGCTTATATGACATATTTTAACAACAAAAAGGCTAAACCGATTTGGTGTAAACCGCCAATTAGGCCATTTTCATTTATGGTTCATAAAGCATTTTAGCTTTTGTTGGAGCATTAGGTTGTGGCTCACATAGAAATGAGAGATTTGCTTAACCCTTACCCATCTAGCTTCTAGGGCTTTCATTAAGGGATAAGCTTGTTATAATTTATATGCTTTTATACTTTATATGTGTACGCCTTCAGCCTGTAACTCGACTGCCATAACACCAATTATTGTTTTTTTCAATTGTAGATGGCAGAATACAGAAACTACAGACCAGAAAATGAAGATTACTACAGTAGTAACCCGTATTGGAGAACGGAGTACATAGATGGTGAAGATGGTGAACTGTCCTGGTTCAATGCAGGTGTGAGAGTTGGTGTTGGGATCGGGCTTGGCGTTTGCCTTGGAGTCGGTGTAGGAGTCGGGTTGCTAGTTCGTACTTACCAATCGACCACGCGTAACTTCAAAAGGAGGCTCATCTGACCCCCCCGCCCCCAACCTCTCCCCTCAAAATCCAAAATGCAGCTAACTTTGTCATTTCACCAACGTGCAGGTCTGTTTGATATGCATTTTTCATTGCAGCTTTTGACAAAGTATTTCTGTGTAGCTAGCTAACGGTGTTGATTTTGCCTCGATAAAAGTTTAGTTTTGTTTAGAAGGGTATGACAGATAACTAGTTCCTGAGCATCGGAAGAATGACTTGTGGTTTATAAGGCTATACATATTGAAGCTTTATGTGACTTTTGTACCCTGTAAATAAATTTCTTTGGCATGGACATGGATACGGAGCATTTTCATGTTCTGAAAAGGGAAACTCTGGTATTAATGCCACCTTAATTTCTTGTTTTCACTGTTGAATTTGCTCTCTGCAGTGTGGATTTAATCTTTCTAGTCCAAAATTCTCAATTTTCCAAAAAGAAAAGACTAAAGAGCAGCGTAAGATCATAATATGTAATTGAGTTGGGAGTTTGAACTTTGTGATGATGAACACAAAGCATTCACATTCATGTTTCAAGCATATCCATGCGTCTGCATTTTTACATACAATCGATCATCTGTCTTTTCCTAATCTAATTTACCACTTCCAAAGCTGTTAAGATTGTCTTTTATAGATGTTGAGATTTAGGCTTTTCAACATCACATTAAGATAGAAACATTTATATCCTTCTTATCAAAAGAATTTCCTAGTTTTGCACCCCCATATGGTTTTGCAACAATTGAAACAACTAGGTAGGTTGTTCCATAATTCATTATTGTCGTCCATCGGAGAGAAATTACACGGCTGGTGGGCGCCAATCGCTCGACCCATATGTCGATTTATACTAGAATTGAGTGTGTGAAACAGATCTAGTTACCAATCTTTGAGATTCAAGTGTTGTTTGTTTTCATAATTATTCTAATCTCATCTCATCTGCGAAAACAGATGATGCATCAATGAAGAGAACTCAACCCTCCGTCAATTGTTAGCGTCCTTGGGTCGATACGTACCAACCCGAAAATAATTTTTCTAGGTTCACCCAATGAATCATAATAATAGAAAAAGGAATTTATTTGGCTACTTCGAGGGAGCCATGACCTCCAATTAAACTAATACTGCAACCAACTATCATCATTGCATAAGTTTGGAAGGATTACCATTTAAGGAGTTTTAGTCCTATTCATTCATTCTTTCAAGTCATATTCTCCCCCGTAATGTTGGATAACTATAGACCTTCCCAAATGTTAATATAATCTGAGTTTCCTAACGAATATTTATTAGCTTTTTTCGGCTCATATCAGTTTTCTAACAAACTGATTCATAAAGGAGTTGAGATGAAATGAGATTAAAGTTAAAAGTTGAATAAAATATTGTTAAAATATTTTTTTTAATATTCTTATTATTTTGAATTAGAAAATTTTGAATTGTTTATCAAATTTTATATGAAAATTTAAAAAAATTGTAATAATGATATGAAATACTTTCACTATCCAAACGGGGCTTTAGGCTTACTATAGAGGGTTCTTTGTTCCCCTCTTCCACTAAGAGAGTTTTCTTATCATAACATATAAACAGAAGGAGAGAGACCAAGGTGTTCAACCATGTTTCCAAAATCAAGGTACTGATATTTACACTATCTTAAAGGTTCGTTTCTTGCAAAATATTGATCCATGATTAAATATTGAAATTTAATCCCATTTAAACCCGAACTCTAAATCCTTAAAAATAACATAATTATTATAAAATTAAATAAATACTTAATTTTATCTAAACAATTAATATATTAAGATTTTACACAACCACTGTCTCAAGGAGAGAGGAAATGGTGGTGCATCGGCGGCGTTCCTACTCGAACTCCAAGGCCCAAAATGGGAGAGAGAGAAGCACAAATTGTGGGACCTTTAGCATTCATAGATATCTATTTCTCATTCGGCACTATGTGCTCAATAAATGTTATAGAACCCACTTCATATCTCTATATTTTCCACTCTAGTCCTAAAACTCTTAAGAGCATTGGTAATGACTTATGCATCTTCATATTCTTCTTCATATTTGCATAATATCTGAATTACCCATTTTCAAAATTTTGTATAGCTATGAACAGTATTTCTTCAAATTTAAAAAATACTGTTCACTCTTCAAATATTATTTTACTGTTTTTTTTCTCTCCTACCCTTTGATCTCTCTCAACAGCAACACAAACAAAGAAACCAAAGAGGACCGAACAGGATTGATAATTGCTTATTTGAAGCATATCAAGAAAAATAATAATTTTAGGAAGAAAAAAAATATATTTTTTATTATTATTTAGTTCAAAGATGCATAATCCAAAGTGGGAATTTTTCTTGATATGCAAATCAAACTCCAAAAGATGTGATTCTGCATTTGCATATAGAGAAACCAATGCTAGTGCTCTTAAGAAATCCAAACCCATGGTTAATTTCAAATAGGATGCAACATAAAAGAAAGTTATTACAGGGATAATAAATCAGAAAGAAACCCATCATCTGCCTATTTTAGTTTCATATCTTTGTTTCAAGGAAATGTAAGGGGGTGATATCAGCATTAAGATAAAGAATACATGGGCAAAATTCCCCCAGATATAAATAGTCTGCAGTTGAGATTGTATCAGTTTACCTTAACATGGAACAACATTTATGGCTGCTCTGAGTTGAATAAAGTCTATTTCTTTTAGTCAAGAATCATTCAGGCATAGATAGAATGTTTAAAACTCTATTACGAATACAGGGAGGCTGGCTACCTGGCTCATCCAGGCATTGGTGCAAGACACACTGGCTCTGGAGCCACCTCTGCTCCCGAATATCCATTTCCAGTATGTTGTAGCTTGTTTTCAAATCCCCACAAGGCAGCAGATTTGGCATCATCCTGAGTCATTTGTCTTGTGAACTCCTCATGGTCATAATTTAGCACGGCTTTTCCCCCAAACTCTGAAGGAAGATTTTCCTCGTCAAAATACGACCTCATGAGCTCCACACTATCATTATTTTTAGGGTACACAAACTTTACTTTCTGGAATGTCTTGGCCTCCAAGAAGTACTTGACAATCTGAAAGCATGAAACATGGAAGCATAGCAAGTTATGAATCAGAAACCATTCTCTTTAAAAAAAAAATGTTATGTATCAGAAAAGCAGAATCAGAAATCATTGTGCCATTCATTGATGAAGCAGAATTCACTCAGGGAAAGCAGAACACAAACCTTCCAAAATGCCTCAAAAATCCGAGGGGGATTGTAGAGAAATGCTATGCCTAGCCTCTCAGGATAGTGGTTCTGCAAAATATTGACAGTATCTCGAGCAGATTTAATGGGCACAGAGTTGGTTATAGACCACCCAGTGAAGTCTATCAACCATGACATCTGTTCTTGACCCTCTGGAAGGTTAAGAATGGCGTTCTCTATGAGATAAACTAGATGTCGCATCTGATTGTCTAAAGATTTCGTGTTCTGCAATAGTTGTAGTAGCATTAATTTCTAAAACCTTTAAGCACAAGAAAATATGCAGTGCTGAATAAATAAATACTCCACCTGCATTCCAGGTCTCAAAATAAGAACACTCCTCCCATGTCGGTCATGAAAATTTGCTCTGTATACTTTTCCAGTCTCACCCTCCATTGCAACTTCATGCTGGCAACAAAATTGTAATATACGTGTCACCTGTCATCAGTATTAATTTCTAACCTTGTGGAAAATTAAAACCAACATACCCACTGGATTTCCTCGGGTTTATAGGTTGATCTCCAATTGAGTGTCTCTTCCAACATTTTCTTTGATTTTTCTACATTCCAGTTCCGAGCTTCCAAATATCTTTTATAGCATGCAACAGTGCAATACTGTAAACTACGTCCAGATAGGGGTCCGATTGCAGTCTTAAGTTCATTGACCTGCATGTATAATAATCACATCATCTATATTGGCATGTTAACCAAAAGATCTTATTTGTGTGGGGCTTCAGAAGTACTTATCAATGTTATGAAAAACAAACAAGAAGTGCTACATACACAAAAAGAGTACACAAAAATAAATCCACAAACTGATGTGGTTTCATGTGATCCATTAGATTTACTTTACAATAAAAGTAACTTTACATTCTGAGTAATACATGAAGTCACATCAGTTTGTAGGCTTACTTTTGTATAATTCATTTGTGGCTAAAGTATTTCTCAAAAAAAAAATTAGCTCCCTTTTCACATAATCCCCTACCGTACGTGTCACTGAAAACCAAATAGAAGAAGGCTATATAGATAAAGCTAAAACATGAAGAAAAATCCATATACTCCAAAAGTTTTCAGGATCAAGTAAAAACAGCAAGGAACTTAATATTGGCAATGAAGTTAATGTATTCATAACTCCATAAATTCCAACTTACACTACCTTTAAGTCATGCTGCAGCTGATCATTCTCCTGATCATGATGAGAATTTTTCCAACGACCAAACATGGCTACTGGTAGTCCAATACCACAACTTTAAACCAAGATTAACCTACAAAATTAAACAACATTACATAAGACACTCAATTCTAAATCAGCTTTAAAGGAAACTGCCCACTCAACAGAGTCTGGTGAACAGAACAAAAAAGGCATGAGTCATAGGACCGATCTGAAAGATATTTACTATAGTTTATGAGTTAGGAAATCCATTGAGATATTTACAAGAGATCTTCTGTCTTCACTTTTAAGTAATTACCAGATCACATCAACTCAAGGGATGATAAAAAGTAAGAAAATACTTTAACCACAAAGAGATTACACAAAAGTAAACTCACAAACTAATGTAGTTTGATATGGTACATCAGGTTGTAAAGTTATTTTTATTATAAAGTAGATCTAACGGATTTCATGACATCACGTCAGATTGTAGGTTTACTTTGTGTAAACTCTTTCTATCTGTAGCAATTCTCTAAAAAGTAAGTAATTATCATATGACTAGTAAAACATTATCACGCAAATTGTACCTTATATCAACTGATGAAGCATGAGTTTTCCCTGAATACTAATCGTTGCGGTTCATACAATTATAATTTTTATTAAAATAATGACACTGCCACTCAATTTGTATGGTGCATCAACATGAAGCATGATCCACACCCACAAACGTTTTCAAAAAAGTTATAAAAAAAAAAAAAAAGGGAAATCCGCGTGACCCGTTCTCATTCAAAGAAGAAAACCTGCAGTAGGTGTTTCTTTCTATGTTCGCAAAATGAAGCCATATAAACGAAATCAAAGAGCACAGGATGATACTTTCGGCTTAGAGAGCTCTAAACTCAATATAATAAAAAGAAAAAAATAACATTTCTCTCCACTTATTTGAGGCGGGAGGAGTCTCGTGTTTCTGAGTTGATTATCAAGAGCTTTTCCTTGTTTTCTCAGAAACAACAGAGATTTAGGGGAAACTGAGACGAAAATTCGGAACAATAATAATACATACAAGATCTCCAAGGGAGCATAAAGAGCAACTCCATCCACTAAGACCAACAAAAACCTGAAAAGAGAAAATCCACAGACATCACAAAGAACAAATTACAAGCGGATTTTTTTCATAGAAAATAGAACAAAACCAGGCATATAAAAAGCGCACACGAGGTGAAAGAAAACTGGGCGTACCTCCTCCTCCTCCACAAGAAAGAGATGGGTGAATTTCTTCACAGAAATGGCATGGGATTTCAACGATGGAGTGTGGATCGGACCAGCGAGAAGACGGTGGAAAAGTCAAAGTAATCAGTCTGCAAGCGTGTCTTGGTCCTTGGAACTACGTTTGTTTTCTCCCTCTGTGGCTCTCTGTCTGTCTGCAGCAGCTAGCGCAAGATATTTCTTTTACTTTATTTATTTTCGTAGTTTTCTTTTTTTTTCTTTCCTGCAACGTCCGTACGACTCGCAGACGATGCTAAAGACACCCGTCTGTTCTGTATATATATTTCTACAGTGACAGCCCTTCCCATCGACTGACATGTCTGACTCACGTGTGTGGAAAGAACATTATTAAGAGGCAAAAAGTAGGGTTCGACATTTCTGGTCCAGTGTCCACTTTGTCAGTGCACGTGTTTTGCACTTTGAGTTACTGCCAAACACCAACAGGTGTGTTTTTCTTTTTATTTTATTTTATTTTTTTACTTTTTAAAATGCCATTAATTCAATAATTCCTACCTTTTTGTAATATTATTTTAATTAAAAACTAAGATGAATACATTGAATAGAATTTATTTTTCAAGTGACAACTAGAACATCACTTTGCTTTTATAAAAATATGATGGTAAATTTGGTATTGTTAGGAATTAGATTCATCTGCAATTGTTTTTAGTAATAATATTCACATGAATTATTTAGAAATATAATTATCGTTAAATTTTTTAACAAAAATCACGTGGCCCAATTACAAATTAATACACATTAGAGGTTTAAATTTTGAAGCATAAAGAAATGGCATATTCAAGAATCATTACATCTCTTCTCTAAAATTAAAAATTAAAAAAATTAAAAAAGAGAAGGTTTCTTGCAAAGGAAAAAATATCATAAAGACTCCACTCACAAAAGTATGAACATGATGACTTTTTCTCCAAAGTGTGAGTAATTATTGTGTATTATTAGGTATTTTTTCAAAAGTGCCCAATTTGTAGAAGATAAAAGTCCAAAGACACCTCATGCCCCTTATAGCACTTCGGGTTTCAATTGCTGATACAACACTTTTATCTTATCTTATCTCATCTTATCTTAATCATTATAATTTTTTTAAATTTTCATACAAATATATAATAAACAATTCAACTTTTTCAAATTTCAAAATAAAAATAATACTAAAAAATATATTCTAACAATATTTTATTCAACTACTATTCAAAACATCTCATCTCATCTGAACTATGTATCCAAACCTAACCTCATGGCTTTTGTATTATACAAAAAATATAAATTATTTGAAGAACTACTCTAAAAAGGAGTTTCATCTGATTATGTAAAAAGAATTGTAAAATACAATAAGCTACAATAACTGCACAGTTCATCCTGTAAAATTTTTATTATTATTGATTTTTTGTTTACTTCCTCATTTTCTTTTACTTTGATTTTTATCATGTAAGCAAATTCTTTTTATTGTTCATCATTTAAAATACATATATTTCATTTTCTTCTAAAAAATATTTTGGAAATATTTTTAAACCAATTTTTTCATATTTTGATTTTATTTTTTATTTTTATTTAGCTTATATATTTTTGTTTTACATGTATAGACTGAATTATTTTACATTGTACATAAAACAAATTGCAAATATAAAAAGATATATGGATATTATAAATTTATTGGTAGAAATGAAATATTTAAAAAAAATAAAAAAAAAGAATATTTAAATGATATAGAGTAAAAATAGATAAGTTGATGGATGAAATATTATAAAAGTCAGTATATAAAATAAAAAAAACATGAATTTTGGTGATATATTTTTAAGGATAGGATAAAAAATCTATTGGAAGTGCTCTTATGCAAGTGTATGTCTTTGTCCTTATTGTATGTTTTATCTGTTATGTTTAATATTTTATGTAAATAAAATGGGCAGTGCTACGTCTCCCGATTCTGGCTCTCGATAAGTGTAATTCTCTTTTTTTTTTTCCTTTCTTTTTATACATTTTTTTAATCCCCTTAAATATTTAAAAAAAATTCACAATATCATTAAAAAATACTTACTTAATTATTAAATAAATAAATAAACAATCAGACTGATGACTTTAGTATTTTCCAAATAATATATATATGTATATATAATCACGCCATATTCTTTAAGAATAATAATTTGTATAAGTTTCAAATAGACAAATCTCACACAGTCATTTTGCAAAAAATATAAATCCCACCATGAAAAGTGTAAAAATATCTATCCATTTTTTGTGGGACTCACTTTTTTACAAAGGGTCTATGCAATATTTGTTTATTTTGAGTTTATACCTAGCATTTTCTTTTAAATTATTAAAAGTGTTTATTATTTCATTTTTAACCGAAGGAGTGTGGAGAGGTGACCAGTGTAGCTTCTCCTTCTGGGCTATCCCCTTAGAGCATTGGCAATGGCCTAGCCATTGCCAAGTCCAAATTTTAGCTAGAACTTCAAAATTTAGCTATAGCATTAACCTTTGACTAGGTGAATCCACATTGGACTAGCTATCTTAAAGTCAAAATAATAATATAATATTATATATTTTAATAATATTTTACAATTTTTTTTTAATATTTTACAAATACAATTTAACATACATTGTGTGGAACAATATCTTATAGAGTAGTAAGTGCAAAAACAATTTAAAATATTGCAAATACAATATTTTACAATCCGTATGATGTGTGAAACAATATCGTCGAAGTAGTAAGTGCTGCTAGAGAGGTCTCTTGCTTATAATTTACATGGGTCCGCCTTCATTCTCTATTTAACATACACTATGCAGTCTCCAATAGGCAGAAAATCTGAGTTTTGCCTGATCTTGAAGTTGGTCCTATCCAAAAACCATGAGTAATGAGATAGAAAGAGTTCGCCGGCCACAAAGACTGCACCAAACTTAGATCTACAACCATTACCTTACCATGAATATAAACATAAATTTCATTTAAGGAGCTGGCAAAATAAGGGGTTCAAATGTCATTCAAGGTGGGGCATTTTCATGTCCAACCCATTGCTCAAGCAATCTGGGTTCATAATTTTCATCAACTGGCCCTGAAATTTTTTACTCAATGGGGATGCTTCTGGACCACTAACTTGAGAGGACAATACACACAAAATGAGGATTCATGTGATGGTAATTGTTACCACATCCTGACATGCAATGATAAAAATCTATACTCTTAACCATACTGTAAAAAACATGCAATAACCTTCTGTAGCTGTTAGAAGTGACATGGTCTGAGTCATCTGCCATAGAATTTTTTGGCTTAAAGAACCAAGTTTTTCTTTTAATGAGTAATGAGATTGTATTGATGAAACAAAATGCACATCCCATGTACAAGGGGCACATACAAAAGAGACACCTAGATAGGATTTGAAGAGATACAAGAAAACCATTATGAGCATCATATTCCTTAAAGTTCAGAAGATGATAAGCATTACAGTCATGAGTGACAATATGAGCTGGCGAGGGTCATTTCCATCTTTGTCACTAGTTGTGTTGGTTCATAACTTTTAGCACATTGGAAATGAAAGAATGCAATATACAAAATTCGGACCCATTATATACATCAAAAGCAGTAAAGCACAAGAATTGAAAGGGTAAATAAACGACCAGATAACAAATTAAGGAATTTGATGTTGCAAGCTCAAGTATCTATCACCGTATCACCTAAGCCAGTTTCTAGGTGAATAATTTGGAACAATCGATAAATACTCTCTTCTTGGTTCCTATATTTAGTATTTTTTTTTCTACCTTTTCTTTCCTGGTAGCAGTTTTAGCAACATGATCATAATTAACAATAGTAAGACAACAATGCAATAAACATAGGGAACACGTGCAAAGAAATAGAAGCAGAAGACCAGTGCAAGAATTAGTTGAGACTTTCCAACACTCACCTCTGTAACAAAGAAGGCATGGAACCTGTATGGAACTTGGTGGGGCAACTCAACAATTGCAATAGGATCAGCTGACATTGTTTTTGCATCAATTACATGCACTGATGATTTTCTGCATATTTTTAAATCAAGATTTGAGACTATGTCCTCATCATTAAAAAAAAAAAAAAAGTAAAAAAATCAAACTTAAAATCAGAGTCACTAAAAAAAATCAAGATTTGAGACTGCCCTTCAATTTCCTCACGAATCTGATGAAACTTTGAAAGATTTCACACAACAATTTTACTGCTCTGTTTTTGAAAAATATTACACACAGATTACAAGAGTTTGAATGGAAAATAAATGGGTGTAAAGAAGTGGGTGTTCCTCTGTGTTGCTGATGCCTTCGATGGATTCTCTGCAAGTGGAAAGGAAAGAAAATGGGAGGGAAGGAAAGAAAAAAAGTGGGTCTTCGTGGGCAAATGGAAGCTGAGGATTGGAAGGAAAAGAAAATGGGAGGGAGAAAGGAGAGGCTTCGGCGAGGTGCAGAGGGAAAAAGAAAATGAGGGAAGGAAGATGGTGTGATTCGGCGTGAGAGAAAAGGAAAAGAAAAAGAAAGAAAGGGAAATGGGGAGCTGAAAAATGAGGGAAGAAGTTGACGTTGGAGTGAATTTTAATAAAATAATGTTTGGATGAGTAACAGTGCCTGGCCAAATTTGGAGAAATAGATAGAAATACTGTAGCTGAAAGTTTAAGCTATTAAACTTTAGCTAGTCCAATGCAGACCCGTTTTAATGGAATTAGCTATAATTTGAAGAGATACTGGCATTTGGCTAGGCCAATGCCAGTGCTCTAAGGGATGGAACAGACACACAGGTTCTTGGAAACTCTTAAAGAAAAAAAAAAAAAAAAAACAAAAAGAAAGAATCAAAACACCGGCTTCAAAGCCTGCTGAGCGCGGGATACACCAAGATTGGTGCACTTTTATTTATTTTTCTTTCTTTCTTTAGGCTGCTTCATGTTTATAATTCATGAGTTTTGCGATGCTATCAACCATAAATAAGACCAAATTCTACATATTTTTAATCGAGGAGGCGACCCATCGAGCGAGATTGCGAGAATCGTGTATTGGCACTACATGAACTTCGTTCGCAATATGATTTGAAGGAAAAACCCATATGACCATCAATAAATAATGAGTCGTTTCAAATTGAGTTTCTCTCTAATTATTTGATCGATAGATAGACGCAAAATTGAATATTTTGTAGGGTCTAAATTGCTTGAAGCTTATTTAGATATTATTAAGGTCTCGTTTGTTTTTACATATATGATGAGATGATTGAAATTATAGTCAAAAGTTGAATAAAATATTGTTAGAATATATGTTTTTAATATTATTTTTATTTTAAAATTTAAAAAATGTGTTATTTTATGCAAGAATTTAAAAAAATTGTAATGATTAGATAAAAGGAATTGTAAAAATAAACGAGACCTAAAAATCGTAAGATTCACATTATAGATCTATATTATAAATCATTTAATTTAATTAGATAATTAGAGAAAATCTCAATTCCGCGTATAATACATACTTTTACGTGCAGAAGTCGACTTTATTCTAAGCTAATTTAGTGGTGTAGAGTCATTATTATGTTTAGGAACTGCTTAAAAACGAAAGGAAGAAAGACATGATGTTGATAATAATATTAAGCGAGCATTATATATAAAATAGTT
>QEOT01007929.1:35730-47421 GCA_003123785.1 Pterocarya stenoptera
TTAAATTCAATAAATCAATCAAAATGACCTGGTTTGAATACAATAAGTGATTTAAATATTATTAGATTTAAATAATTTGGGGTGTAGTTTTTTTAACCGGACCGAGTCGAATTGGATTGAAATGTTAACAAATAAATTCTTTAAATATTATATATAGTAGTTGTATAAATTAATTATGTAATTTTTATCAAATCTATCACAATTGACCATATAAAATATAAAATAATATATGCTATTAATTAACTAATATATTATATGATAATATGTGTTATTGTATATAGATATACACTCTACTATTTACACCTAATTAAAGTAATTAGGTAATGTTTTTTAAAATATCTAAGTTTCAAGTAAGTATGAATAATCTATGGACAATAAAATTATTTTATATTCATTAACCATATATAAAATGTTAGACTTTTAATATAGGATATTGAAATGAAAAATTATATTTATCATCTTCATACACCACACAATTTATTTTTATTTTTATCTTTTTCTCTTTCTAAATGTGTGATCTATGGATTATGAGTAGAAGAATTCAATTAGTTTAATGAGAGTAAAATAAAAAATAAATAAAAATAAGTGTGGTATGTTAAGATGATGAGTAGTAAAAATCTATTGAAATATAACAATTATTGGGAAGATTTTGAGAAAGTCAACAAAATCTTGTTTATTGCAGCTATACTTGACCTACGCTCCAAGTAAGAAGTTTTGGAGATATGATTTATTGATTTTCTTGATCCCAAGCGAGCATCCGAGCTTGTTGCATGACTAAGGAGATTCATTGTGCAGTTATATAAGTAATATTCAAGTAGCGGCCCTAAGGGTTTATTTGGAAAAAGTTTTCATTTCAAAATTCTCATCCCATCTTATAACATCTCATCAAATCTCTTTTCCAAACATCACTCAAACACAAATACTTTCAAATTAATCATTACAATTTTATCAAATTTTCAAATAAAAAATAATTCAATTTTTTCAAATATTCTTCAAACAAAAATAATGTTATAAAAATATATTCTAACAATATTTTAAGTTTATAATATTTTTTATTCAATTATTTTTCTCATTTTCCAAAACTCAAAAAATATTTAACTCAAAATATCTCACTACTATTCACAAAACTCTCATTTCATTTCAGATTCATGAATAGTTCTTTTATTTTTCGAGTTCGTTATTTTAAAGCTAACTATTTATACAAGCCAACCAAATTTTCTACTAGCTAGTGATGTAGCTTTAAAATCAATTATAATTTTGTATTTGTGAACATCTAATTTAATAAACGATTCTCGTATCAAAATAGAGTTTTACGAAGCAATCTTGACTAATTTGTCGAATAACTTTATAATTTATTTACGTTCCTAAACTTCATCGGAGGGTTGCCCCTAAACATGATACGATGGTTAATCCTTTCGTGTTGTCATTTGGGCTTGCGAGTGCTACTGATGCATGTCTTCGAACAACCAAGATTATGCAGGAAATTTTTGAAAGAACATAAATTACAGTATGAAAGACTTTTATAATTAAGACAGAGCGAGGAAGTATTTTTACTGACATATTATATACATATAATATCATACTAGGTCAAGATCAACGTGCACGTTGCCTAGTTGAGTGAAATAAATTTTTTTACAAAAATAATTTGGTTTAAAAAAATTAATAAATAATTTACATTGAAAAATAAAAAATAAATTTTAGCAAATATAGAAACAAAAAGTATAATAATTAAATAGAAGAGGCCAGTCGTTTTGGTTTTGTTTAGTACCACAGAGGACACAGGCCTCGGCCACGGGTGTTCGAGATGAGTTAAAAATTGTTGGGAGTGTATTTCTGTAGATCAATGAATAAGATAGGACTGTTTAGTATGGTGAACATCGGACTTGAGAAAAAGTATACTATCTCATAATATTCTTCCACAATAATGATTAGATCAATCAATTATGCTGGAAACACCTAAAATGAGTTAGATATTCATACAATGAAAGTCCCTCCTGATTCCATCCATTTCTTGCCTGAAATCTGAATGAATTGAACTTTGAAGAGGAACCTGCCACATTTTCAACCAAGCCACCGCTTCTTATGAGGTAGACATGAGGAATTCCAAAGGGAAGGAAAGGCCATGGAGCTCAAATTCGGCTGCTAAGTACCTCCCACAAGGCAAAAATAGGTTGACCAACCCACGCCCAACATATCCTGCATTTAGAAACGTATTATATGGTATAGAGATTTTAAGGCAAAACATGGGCTAGTCTTTGGTTGGGTAATGGTAAGCTGATTCGATTCTGTGATCATGTTTAGCTGTGCCACTCTCCCCAGAGATGCATGCCCACAATATATCAATTCTCAAGACCTCAAACTGATAGGCTATATTCAGTATGAAGGAGAACAATAAAAAAATAAATAGAAGATAATCCATCTTTCTTATGAGCACATCTACCTAATATGTAACAAGACGTCAATTTGAAAACCTTGTGACTGAACAGATCTGGATTTGATCTTTAACTGTAACTATTCCTAGAACATCATGGGNAAAAAAAAAATTGAAAGGCATAGCAAGAGTACACAGGAATATACAAGTACGAAAGTCATAAACTACTCGGTTCTATATCGAGATACAAATCATACAATCCAAAATCTACCTTCTGCCAACGGTCGAGAGAAGAATGAGAACGAAAAACAATAAACTTCACGAATGTTTATGTTTTGCGGTGCCGTGGTTTCCAATAAACTAACACGCCATCACTTCTCGGCAATTGAAAAGTGAAGTGAGAGGAATGAGCTAGCGCACCGCACAATAGAACCCGACAAAAGAACTCCCAATTCTCAATACGATTAACAAGAAAAAAAAATAGCCCATATAACCTTCTCCAGCTAATTGATATTATTCCCCTTCGAAAGCAAAACCCATAAACCCGTTTCGAAACTTAACTCGAGAAGCTCAAATTTGCAAGGCGAATGCTAAAAACTAAGTTCCCAGCAAATTCTCCCGAAATGACAAATAAAACTATGAAGAAAAAAGAAAAACCCAAAAACAAATTATGCGTTCGAATGCAAAATATTATGATCAGAGAGAGAGAGAAGGACCTTTGGAGAAGGGGACGATGTGATCGTACTCAAAGCAGAGGCAGCCCTGACAGTTGCAGAAGCGCTTGCAGACGATGTTGCCCGCTGCGTCCTTGCGCCACCTCTCTGGATGTCTTCCTATAAGCGTCTCTGCCTTTCCCAGCACTTGCGCTTCGTGTTCGAGTCGAAAGTCCTCGGCCTGTCCTCAACATTACTAAATATTAAAAATACAACAACTTCTATTAATGCAAAAAATAAAAACCAAAAGATTAAAAGCTATTTTCTTTTTCTTTTTTTAAATATACCGAAAGAAGTATCTGCCATAAACAGATCAGAACAAAATAACCATGAACAAATCAACTCCATCGTAACTACTGCAGCCACTGCACCTTTAAAAAAAAAAAAACCCACAACACCGTAGTTGAAAGCCAATCTCTGGAGCTAGAGCACACGGCATCAACCCAAGCATGCATGCCCTTTTGCATCCAAGAGCTGCCACAATGATCAACTTCCTCACCACGAAAACCATCTCCTCGCAACCTACATCTTTTGCTCAGCCGCTGGTCAACGCCAACAGCATCCACCGCAGCCCATTTTCCCTCCACCGAGAACCACCGTCACTAGCCATCCTGCCTCTTCCACTGTCAAGCAAACACCAAAGGTACCTCTGTTTTACTTCTCGAAAACTGAGTAGTTTCTCTTTTCTGCTTGCCGTCATTCGACGCAACCAGCCGAACAAAGCCGCCATCAACCTCCATCTAGACCACTGCCGCGTGCATCCTTCACCTCGGGTTTGGCCATCACCGCACCATCACCTCAGCCCAACATCTATCATGACCTCCCACAGTGCAGCTGTCTCTTTGTTCGTCCTTAGGTAAGTGCTACCGCCGCACATTAGATGATCTCCCTCTCCATTCTCTCTCTCTCTCTCTCTCTCTCTCTGCTTCACCACCCCACACGATAACACCATCGCCGATCTTGGTTTGACCACCTCGAGCGGCAGTCGCATGACCTGCTTCTCTCACATGGTGGACTTTATTTTTGCTGGTAAGCTGCCGCTCAAATACTTCAACATGAGCTGCATTTCCTAAACACCCGATGACAATCCACCAAAAAAGAAGATGCAGAAAAGAGAGAGAGAGATGAAGAAGAGAGATGACGCATAGATGAAGACGAAAAGAAGATGCAAATAAGAGATATAGAAAAGAAGAGAGAAAAAGGTTACTTTCAGTGAGAAAAAGGTTAATTGCCTTAAAATATTCTCTCTTTTTTCCTTACCGGTACTGCTTTCTTGGCCATTAGAGGCTTAGAGCTGGTTGATGTATGTGTTTGATAAGGGTGATCTCGAAGGAAAAAAAAAAACTTGGCAGTGTTGCTCTGTCTCGTAGATATAGCATGCTTTAATGGCCAGCGAGTTTGCTCGCAAGCCAAGAAAAATATCTCCCTATACATAAAGTTGCAGTGCAGAAAGATGAGGATACTCGGCAAGTCTGTCCATATTCGTGAATAATGATCGTAAAAATTGTGGACTAACACAAAAGCATACAGAGATCAGCATACAACATACAGAGATACTGATAACAAATTTCCTTTCCCAGCATACAGGCAGTGCATTAGAAATCCCAATGCGATAAAATTAACAACTTCTTAATTTCTCTATACGCATGCACTGCAACCAGCTGAAGAGAAAAAGAAAAAAATTGGGAACTGACACAAAAGCATACAGAGATCAACATATAGAGATACTGGCAAGCAATTTCCTTTCCAAGCATACAAACAGCGCATTAGAAGACGGACACGCTAAACGAACAAAACAAGTAAACATACTACACGGACAGAACACGGTAGAACAAGAAAAATACTGTTCATTACTGTAGCAGCTCGATAGCCGCTTATATAAAAGAGTCAGATATCATGTGATATGGAAACTTTCACCTTCCTCTCATCGATATACATATATACATATAGAGTGATAGTAATTGATCCCTTGTTCTTGCAGTAGCGCATCTTGATCATGTGCAGTTCAGTGCAGTGCCCCACCAAATAGCTCTGTTGAGTTGCCATTCAGAGCTCCTTAAGTATGTGGAGCAACGTACGATTCGGAAAAAATGGAAGAATGAATGCAGCTAATGAAAATTGTCCACATTTAGTATGCACTGAATTCGAGGACAGAATTGCAGTTAAGTATGCACCGGACAGTGCGGACAAGGTAGCCCAAATCTCCAAAGAAAATGGGAATCCGTATACAAGAATTGAAATGACACCGACAGACAAGATAAATGCTACCGTATTAGTGGTAAAGAAAAACATATATGCAAGTTTGCAACGCTGGTCATTCTGTCCCGACCAGCCGGGAGGGTTGATTGCAGATTGGAAGGTTGCGGCAGCAACCAATGCCATAACCACTAAATGTGCATTTCGAACATTACTGGCGGAGTCTCCTCCGTGTTTATATTGAAAGTAGGAAGCCCAATGCTTTTCAGACATTTGATCAAGCGACCGAATAGGCATGATGGGCTGGGTATCCATTTCAAACGGGTAAAAGACAGCTGGTTTGTTGGTCTGGGTAGACATCTCTAGGCATGCAGCAACTAGCAAGATAAGTGGGCAACCAAGCTGATAAAGCCAAGATGAAGAGCAGATCTGGGAGAAAGAGGGGAGAGGTATTATGCAGCGGAAAGACAGCTGCGGCAGATGAAACGAAAGATAGAAGGAAGAGAAAGGATACGACTTTATGCCGGAAAAGATGGGTAAAGGCGTTCACGGCTCTCGCGCATGAGAATGTTCTCGAATCTCAATTAGGGTAGATATTTCTATAACAAAAAATCTTTACAATCTTCTACTATTCACCCACACTCCACACTCCACCTTTTTTTTAAATTTTTTTTAAATAGCCTAAGGTGTGGTTTTTTTGACCGGACCAGACCAAATTGGACTAAAATGTTAACAAATAAATTTTTTAAATATTATATATAGTAGTTGTATAAGTTAATTATGTAATTTTTATCTAATCTATCACTATTAACTATATAAAATATTAAATAATATATGCTATCAATTAACTAATATATCATATGATACTATATGTTATTTTATGTAAATACATACTCTACTATTTACACCTAATTAAAATAATTAGATAATTTTTTTTAAGATACCTAAGTTGCAAGTAAGTATAAATAATCTAAATTATTTAATATTTGTTAACCATATATATAAGAGTTCCTCTTTGGACCGGTGTCACCTAAAAAACTCACTTATCGGAAATCAATTAGAAGCTGCCATGTAGTATTCCTTTGTAAACCAGATAGAACGTACAGTAGGGGATCACAAAAATGCCTTCCTGCTCGAGCTCCAAACCAGACCCAAAACCCCTCTCCTTCGTCTCTCTCTCTCTCTCTCTCTCTCTACTGATTCTGAATCTCCTTCGTATACCAGACCGATTCAAATAAATCAAGTAGCTTTTTCTGTGATCCATTACAGCCCGTGTACTGGTACAAACTGGGTTTGTTCGAGATGGCGACTGGGCGGTCAAAAATCAAAGAAACTGGCTTTTCAAAATCGAAGTCAAAGTCGTCGAGGCCATCCATGAGTTTCCAGGTGTTGATTACAGAGTCTGGGGATAAATGCTCTAGGTCTAGGTCTGGTGCTGGTGCTGGGTTTTGAAGTAGTGCAGCCCATGGTGAAGAATTTGAAGAGTGTAAAGCACAAGATGAAGAAGAAGAAGGATGACAGGGGCGTTTTGGGAAAAGGGTGCTGGGTTTTGAAGAAGTGCAGCCCACGAACGAGGGATCGAGAGGAAATGCACAAAGCTTTCAAAGTGTCTCCATTTTATCTGTCTCTCTCAATCAAAATTTTTGCTTGGGTTTCGGTTCATGTCTTCTCTGAGTGGGTTCTTGAGGGTTTTTGGTTTGGTTTGGCTTATAGGATTGAGCTCTAATGGAAAAGGTCATTTGTAAGATTTTGGTTGCAGTTACGAAGAAAAGATTTCTAGAGATGGATTGGGTTCTTTCGGAGGCATAGAGTGGAAGTATGAGATAGAGAGATGTGGCAAGTTTTTATTGGCCTCCGATAAATGAGGGTTGTCGGTGTCACTTGCAGAAAGATTTTCTTTATATATAAAGTTGCACGTAAGTATGAAAAAAATAATTAAAAAAGAGAAAGAAAAAATATCATAAAGACTCCACTCACAAAAGTATGAACATGATGACTTTTTCTCCAAAGTGATTATGTGAGTATTTATTAGGTATTATTAGGTATTTTTTCGAAAGTGCCCAATTTGCAATAGATAAGAGTCCAAAGACACCTTATGCCCCTTAAAGCACTCTCAATGACTTTTGTATTATATAAAAAATATAAATTATTTAAAGAGCAGTTCTTCTATATACAGTCGGTTAATGTAGACGCCGTGCAGTCGGCTGACATCAGTTGATATTAAAAAAAATAAAAACAAAAATAAAAACAAAAACGAAAATGAAAACGGACGTGAAAGGCAAATTGAAACCCATTTGTTTCAAAGTTTATTCTTCAAATCATGAGTCTCGGCTTGATTTAGAAACTTTTTGTTAGAAAGAAATTGAAGCAAGTCTTCTGAAGTTCAACGTTAGAAACTTGTGTTCTATGGTAAGACTTTTATGCTCTTGTACGATTTGCTTCATTGCCTATTATGTTTCGTTGCATAAGTAATTCAAGTGCTTCAAACCCATGTTTTTCTCTTCATCAAAGATTAAACTTTCCTTACCCAAAAAGATTGAAACTTTTTCTTTTTGGCTTATAAGACAAGCTACTGATCTGGGTCTCCCTAGCCTTGGTTCTGTTAGATTCTCATTCATAATCGAAGCTCCTATATTTTTCTCCTTTTTATTGTTTTGAGTTTTGCTGGTTTAACCGTTTGAGAATTAAGTCTACATTTTGATTTGGATCTTGATCCCTCAGGGAGACTTTTCATTTGAACTCCATATTCAAATTGATTTTATTGCGTTTCAATTTCTTTTAAAGTTCAAAACTTGTGTCTGAAAACTTGTTCATATAAGTTGTTTTGTTTTCATTGTTTTACGACTGATTTAATTCGTTTTGCACGTTTTATCTGAAGATGCCCAGTGTGAACCCCAATCCATCTGATAAAGATTCCGAGCCTTTCGTCGAGACTAATCCAACGGGTTGAAGAGCACAGAGAGGGAGGGGTTTGGAGAGTCTCGGTAATGGCGAATCGTCTTCGAGGGAGAGAAATGGAGGGAGGTAAAAAAGAGAGAAGGGAAACTGAAGGAAGTAGGATAGAGATTTGGGGCCATGTCGAAACAGTGCGTTTTGTTTTTATTTTTGGCCACGTCAGGTCCGTTTGTGCGTCGACTGCATGAGGCGACTGCAATAAGCATTTTTCTTTAAAGAATTACTTTTAAAAATGAGTTACATCCGATTACGTAGAAGGAATTGTAAAATGCAATTAGCTACAATAACCCGCTATATGTAGCGGGTACTATTCATCTTGTAAAAATTTTATTATTATTGATATTTCATTTACTCCCTCATTTTCATTTACTTTGGTTTTTATCATGTAAACAAATTCTTTTTATTGTTCATCATTTAAAATGCATATATTTCATTTTATTCTAAAAAATATCTTGGAAATATTTTTAAACCAATTTTTTCATATTTTGATTTTATTTTTTATTTTTATTTAGCCTATATATTTTTGTTTTACGTGTATATGACTGAATTATTTTACATTGTACATAAAAACAAATTGCAAATATAAAAAAATATATTTAAATGATATAGAGTAAAAATAGATAAGTTGATGGATGAAATATTGTAAAAGTCAGTATGTAAAATAGAAAAAATGAATTTTGGTGATATATTTTAAAGAATATGATAAAGAATCCAATGAGAGTGCTCTTATGCAAATATATGTCTTTGACCTTATTGTATGTTTTATATGTTATGTTTACTATTTTATGTAAATAAAATGGGCGATGCTAAGGCTCCCGATTTGTAACATTCTGCTCCTTCCTTCCTTCCTTATGACGTAAGCAATTACGTTTGATGCGACAACCCATTCCTTCTCTCTAGTGTGTAAGAGTCCCGTTATGCGTGTTAGACCTCGATGACTTGTTTTTAAAAATACTACGTGATTTCTAAAGCTAGTTTTGTGTTTTAAAGTTATGTGTATTTTAAATGAAAGATTCCTAGTATTATTTAAATAAAGAATATTTTAAATAACTAAATTATAATATCTTTGAAGAGCTCCAAAAATATTATAATTGTGGGAATCATTTTATATAAATGATTCCATTTATTTAAAATATTATGTGATCTAAATAATGATGGAATCTTTAATTAATTTAATAGTTTTATTCCTTTAAATATTTCAAGTAAAACTTCATCATTTATAAAATGATGAGGGAATATTATTTTAAATAATATTCTATCTTTATTCCTCTCAGTGCTTTTAATTAAATAAACGTTTACGCATTTTTAAATTAGTGTTTAAGGGTCACCGTTAGATCATTTTATAGACCCCTAGATGTCGAGTTTAGCATAAAACCCCAACCCTCTCTCTTTCCCCCTCACTTTCCCCAGCTCTCTCTCTCCTCCCTTTCTCCCTCTCGGCGTGCCCAGTATGCTGCACCTACATCGAATGGCCCCAGCCCCAGCCCGGCTCTGCCGTGCACCGGCGTGCCTCACGACCACTACTACCGGCATCCCCTCCCTTCGGCGAGCCTCCCTGCACCGGTCTCACCCTCTCACGTTCTCTCCTCCTCTCCCTCGGTGATGCACTGCCCGAATGGGCTTCACGTTGCAGCGCCGCCGTGCGCCGTCCTTCGGTGCCACCACCTCCATGGTAGCTCCTCCAGCCACCGACCGGTCCCCTCCAGCGATCTCAGCCCCTCCCATGTAGCCACCTTCCTCCCATGCACGAGCACATGCAAACCCACACACGGGTTCACTATGCAGCCCCCTAGCGCTGCCGTGCATGGTCACCTTGGCTACCGGAAACCACCACAAGACTCCTCAAGTCTCCCCCTTCCTCCTCTCATGGACCCATGGCTAGATGCCCCCTCCTCCACCTCCCGGTGTCTCCCTTTTCTCACGCACGGGTTTAGCCACCCCTGCCGCCTTACGCCGCCACCCACGGCGTGTGACCGCCACCTTCAGCCTCTTCAGGCCACCACGAAGCTAACCCAACCACCCATAGCCCCGATCTGCCACCCACGGCCCCACACTCTCTCTCACTCTCCCACGGCTTCTCCCTCCTTCACAATGCACGGCCAGCCACCGTAGACCACCGTGCCACCACCACCGAGCCTCCACGGCTCCACCAGCAGTTTCCCTTAGTCTAGCCCAAGCCCAAATCACCACTTTACGTGGTGGATAATCATTGCACGTGATGGACAGTCATTGCGCTTGACTGACCGCCACTGTACATGGCTAGATCTGTCGTAGTATGCTCATTGCCATCATCATCATCATGGCCACCTTAGGCCCTTCCAAGACCACACCTAGCTATCCAAATGCCTAAACAGTCATTGTATGCGGTGTAACCACACCGTACGTTCCTCCGGCATTATTGCTGTAACGATCAACGAGCGACGCACGGGTTATCCTGTCGACAGTATAATTCTCTATCCCTCATTATTTATATTATATGCTAGCTGGTTGACTAGGTTGTGGACTGTGTTGCTAGTATTATAGGGTTCGCTGTGTAGTGGTGATGTAACGTGCTGTGGTGAAGTGTTGGGCGTAGTTGGGAAGTATGATGTGTAGTGTTGTGAACTGTGCTGTGAAGTGTGGTTGTAGTGTATGTGCGGCAGTAGTGGCGTGGCGTAGTACTGTGTATGGAATACACGTGGAGTGTACTTTATGGGGAGAGACGATGCACCGTATGGCGTGTATACCATAGCGGTGACTTCGCTTAGTGTTGTGAATGGAGTACATGTGGAGTGTACTCCATTGTAGTGGAGCGATGCAGCGTATGACGTGTATGCCACAGCGATGACGTGATGTAGTATCGTGAATGGAGTACACGTGGAGTGTACTCTATATTGGAAAACGATGCACCGTACGAAATGTGTGCCTTATTGGTGATGTGGCGGAGTGTTGTGAATGGAGTACTCCATTGTAGTGGAGCGACGCACCATATGGCGTGTATGCCATAGTGGTGATGTGGTGTAGTCCTGTGAATAGAGTACACGTGGAGTGTACTCCATGTGGTGGAACGATACACCATATGGCGTGTGTGCCATAGGGGTGACGTGGCGTAGTGCCGTGAATGGAGTACGCGAGGAGTGTACTCCATGTGGTGAGACGATACACCGTATGGCGTGTATGCCATAGCGTAGTACCGTGAATGGAGTAGGCAAGGAGTGTACTCCATGTGGTGAGACGATACACCGTATGGCGTATATGCCATATCGTTGACGTGGCATAGTGTCGTGAATGGAGTACGCGAAGAGTGTAGTCCATGTTGTGAGACGATACACCATATGGCGTGTATGCCATAGCGGTGACGTAGCGTAGTATCGTGAATGGAGTAGGCGAGGAGTGTATTCCATATGGGGAGACGATGCACCGTATGGTGTGTATGCCATAGTGGTGATGTGGCATAGTCCTGTGAAGAGAGTACAC
>QEOT01007929.1:47496-59035 GCA_003123785.1 Pterocarya stenoptera
ATAGTGGTGATGTGGCGTAGTCCTATGAAGGGAGTACACGTGGAGTGTACTCTATGTGGTAGAGTGACGCACCATATGGAGTGTGTGCCATAGTGGTGATGTGGCGTAGTCTTGTGAAGGGAATACACGTGGATTGTACTCCATGTGGTAGAGTGACGCACCATATGGCGTGTGTGTCATAGTGGTGATGTGGTGTAGTCATGTTAATGGAGTACATGTAGAGTGTACTCCATATGGTGGAATGATACACCATATGGCGCGTGTGCCATAAGGGTGACGTGGCGTAGTGCCGTGAATGGAGTACGTGAGGAGTGTACTCCATGTTGTGAGACGATACACCGTATGGCGTGTATGCCATAACAGTGACGTAGTGTAGTGCCATGAATGGAGTATGCGAGGAGTGTACTCCATGTGATGAGACGATGCATCGTATGGCGTGTATATCATTGTGGTGATAGGTGTGAAGTGGCTAGAAATGTATCAGAATAGCGTAGCGAAAGCATGACTGGGCAACGTCACTAAATGACGTGGTCGATTAAGAGGTCGTGCTTGCGATGGGTGAAGAGTTAGTGTAAGAGTGATGTAGTGGAAATGTGACGAGGTGTCACGATGTGACGGGAGTACGTGAGGAACTGTACTCGTAATGAGTGGGAAGTTGACGTAGCGGAATGTCAGAGGATGTGACAAGGTCACGGTGTAGCTAGGGAATGGTCTTGAGCTATATGGCGTGACGTATGGTGTTGTGGTATGTGCTGTAGTAGTGATATGGCTGTAGTCTAAGGCGACGAGTGTCGTTGCGTAGTCTGGAGTAACTATGAAGTGGCTAAAAATTATCAGAGTAGTGCAGCAAAAGCATGATTGGACAACGTCATGAAGTGACGTAGCCAAGTAGAAGTCATGCGGTGATGGGTTAGGTGTATGTGAGGTGACGTGACAGAGTCACGGTGTAGTTTGGGATTAGTCTCGAGCTATGTGGCGTGACGTAAGGTGTGTTCATGAATAGAGTCCTATCGTGCTAAATGTTGGGATGAACTGTCATGAGGTACGGTTAGCATGAAGAGTCGTGCTAGCCGGTTTATGAGAAGGTTGGTAACGGAGTATGGCATTCGCCATACGAATCTGTGACCAATGTATTAAATGATGGTCTTAGGTGATAAATGGGTAAGGTACATGTGTGTTCTGGCTAGACACACGTGCTGGATGGATTCACCATATGTAATGGGTAATCTGTACTATGTACGGTGACACGGTACTTAAGCCTCAGAGTGGCTTAGAGCCGTGTGATGTGTATGGATGATCATGAGAAGTAGAGTGAGCTAAGATACACGAGGGTAATGATGAAAGTACTGTCTAAGAGTGGGATGCATGACTTAGTCAGCCTAAGTCATGCATCGGAACATGGTTAACGAGAAGAATCAGATAGAGGTTTTAGTGTCTTAATCCTATGGTGAATCATGGGTTCACCCTAGCGAGTAAGCACTCGAGGTGGAACGTCAAGGTTGAAGGAAGTAGAGACCGTAATGGGTCTCCAAGGGTTTTATCATAGTAAGGAACGTGAAAGAGCAGGGATAGAAGGGGAGTGTTCTAAATAAAGTATAGCTCTATTTCTAGTTCAGTTGCTTATACACTAGATAGAGAATAATGTTAAGGTTATGTATGCATGTAGGTTGTCATTTGACACGCGCATGAATGGACAGCATGGTATGAAAGTAGCATGGAGTCCAGGTAAGTGTTACGTTCATGCTCTTCTAGAGTTTTTCTAAACTATGGGAAAAAGAAAGAGAAACGCTTTTCTTATAAAAGATGCTTTACGTAAGGACACGAAAGACATTTTTAAAGAAAGCATGCTAAGTATTGAAAAGTATAAGTATGTACGGCCCCTCCTCGGCAGCCCCTTTTTACGCACCCAAAAGTATTAATTGTACGTATGTGAATGGATGACTATACGATGTATCTATTGTACGTATTTTCTAAAGAAAATAAAGGAAGCTTCGAGGCCTGTGCCCCGAGCTTCAAATCGATACTTTAAGTGACGCAAAGAAAGTGTTTTAAAACTGGTCCCTAAGAACTGATGTTAAAACATCCTTACGAATTGATGCTTTAAATGATACCACGAAAGATGATGTTCAAGCCCATGCTTTTAAACGACGTTTTCCATGAAAGGATATGTTTTCTCATGAAAGCATGAAATGAAAGAAAAGAAAAGAAATGAATGAATGCTCATGCCCATGCAAACGAATGAATGAAAGCCTCAGCTCTTTAGAGTTGACATGAATGAATGAATGGCATGTGGCATAAATGATTGTATGAAACTATGTAACGGCCATATAAATGAATGGAAATGGGTACCCAATGAATGAACAGGCAGATTGCAATGCCGGACAGTAGTATCTAGTAGTGCACCATAACGGAAAGGAATTCCAACCCGTGGCCATGGGCGAATCCATCGGCCCAAAAGGCCGCTAACCCTAGCACGCGGGGCATAACGACGTGTACCGGCCTATGAAAGTGAAAGAAAAGTAATGTATGAATGCATTGCATTCTTTAAGAAATGAAGGCAGTGACGGGAAAAATGTTTTACAAAAAGAAAAGCATGTTTAAAGAAGAAAAAACTCTGTCCACTGATGTTTACGAATGAAAGCATGTATACAAGTACCTATAGTATGTATGGAATGATGAATGCATGAGTGAAAACCTATGTTGCTATATTTTAACAGTATGAAGTAATGCTTACTGAGTATTCGACTCATTTTAGTTTTTATGTGTGCCTTCCCCCCACAGGAAGCTAAATGGGCAGTACGCCCAGGAGGGACACGGCCAAAGGAAAAGAGCACAGAGGTTTAAGCATGAAGGTTTTAAATGTATGAAATGCCTTTTTATATTAAGATTTATATTTTCCACTTTGGACCTCTTTTATTATAAAAGCACATTATTTTATAACGTGGAGTCTTGCACCATGGGAAGGATAGTAAAAGGTTTTAAATCGGACGGTAATTCCCGTCGTCATTTTCTAAAATATTTCTTAAAAAAACCCACCCCAAGGATGGGTGTTACACGATTATAGGTCTCGATAAGTGTAATTCTTTTTTTTTTCTTTTTATACATTATTTTAATCCCTTTAAAATTTTTTTAAAAAATCACAACATCATTAAAAAATACTTCCTTAATTATTTAAAAAATAAATAAAGACCGGTGAATTTAATATTTTCCAAATAATATGTATATATATGTATATATAATCACGCGATATTCTTGAAGAGTAATAATTTGTATAAGTTCCAAATAGACAAATTTTACACAGTCCGTTTGCAAAAAAATAAACCCCACCATGAAAAGTGTAAAAATGTCTATCCATTTTTAGTGGGACCCACTTTTTTACAAAGGGTCAATGCAATATTTGTTTATTTGGAGTTTGTAGCATTTCTCTTTTTAATTATTAAAAGTGTTTATTATTTCATTTTTTTCCCCAAGGAGTGGGGAGAGGTGGCCAGTTGATAAAAGGGAAATTATGTTGTTTTAAATGCTTTTACTACACTTGATTAAGTAAGTTTTATTTGTAAGAGAGTATTAAATAAACAATGCATAGCAGATGGGCTATTTACATGAGTAAAGACTTTTTTACCCATTAAAAATAAGATTGGGCTCAGTTTTACTTGACTTAGACAAATGTGGGCTTGAGTTTTATTTGTATTGTAGGTGGTAGTCCACGTGAGCTAAAGAGAAAGTGCAAGGCACGGTTACGAAAAGGCAAAGAGAAACAGAAGGAAAGAGAGAAAGATGGGAGAAACAGTTACAGAATGATGAGGTACACGCAAAATTTAGAGGCAAGGAAAGAGAGTGTGAGGGGAGACTTGCGCATAAAAGGAGAGTTGGAGGCTAGAGAGAAGGGGAGAATTAGATACCATTTTATTTTCTCTGTTTTACATTCTAGAAGCTTTCAAGAATTTCTGGGGTTTTCATTTTGTTGAGATTTGATGTTGATGATGGTAAACTTAGGCTAAATCTGTAGCCTGGGTTGTGGTAAAACTTTCCTTTACTTCTTACGTTGGTTGGATTTCTATAGATCTCGATTCTTATACTTCATTATATCTGAAATTAAGTTTCTGTGAATGGGTTTATGTTAGATGCTCTCGTTCTTATTCTTGTTTTGTTGTTGACACTAGGCACAACAGAACCTTGAATCAATTGAGGTATCTTTCAGCCAAGTGATAAAGTAAAAATTGGTTGATGATTAGTGATAAATTATTTTAAAGCCTTGATACATGATCTTTGAGTTTATGTTCTTTAAATTGCATTTTGTTAATACCTTGAATGGATTAATAAAAGAAGAGTAGTATCCAGAAATCTTGGTGATGTGTGGAGTTAAAAGAAGTTCTAAAATCGCAGCCCAGGTTTGTCAAATTGTTTTTACCAAATCTGTAATTAATTTAGTTTCCATTTACCTCTTGGTTTACATAAGGGTGAAGTTTAGATTTTAGTTGTCTGTTATAAATCAAACAGTTTATTTTCTTGAGATTTGAATTACTCTGGTTTAGTCCATTTTCTTTTCAAAAATTTCAGAACCAAGGCATTCTAAAAATCAACCATACGTTTTAATAACAACAGATCCTTCCTTATGAATTTAACATTTCTTGGTTTATTTTCTTATTTTTATACAAAACTTTTTCTCACTTGACAAATCATCCAAACTCTTTTCAAATTTGAATCTTTGCAATTTCATACAATTAATTGGCTGGAAATCCACTTGTCCCTGTGGAGATGACCTTAGGTGCTGCCTCATATTACAACTAGTCCACTTCTGCATTTAGGAGAAATAGTTTGGAAGCCATCAAGTTTTTGGCTCCATTGCCGGGAAATAACTGTTGTTTTCAGAACATTATCTTATTGCTAAGAGGGTGTTTGTGGAGCTGTGAACCTCTTCATAGCTTTGGTAATATCTTTTCCTCTCATTTCATTTATTTGTTTTTATTTTACTTTATCTTTCATTTTATTTTAATTTTCTGAATTTGCATGACTGGTTGGGCTAGAGATAGCATATATAGTCTTGCTAGGATTGAGTCATCAACCTCATCTTCGGGTTCACTTGTTTCCCATAATTCAACATTTGAATCATCATTTGACACTCATAGCAACATTGCTGAAAATGATCAAAATGATAGGAAAATGGTAAATCCTAACAGGACACTTAGAGAATATTTGTAGCCTGTTAGGACTAACCCACCCTCTTGTATTATTCAACCTTTGAAAGTAAATAATTTTAACTTCAAACCTGGGATGATTCCATTACTACCATATTTTCATGGCATGGAATTAGAAAACACTTATTTGCACATCAAGGAGTTTGAAGAAGTTTGCTCAACTTTCATTGATAGAACATGTACTGATGAAGTCATTAGATTAAAATTGTTCCCATTTTCTCTAAAGGACAAGGCTAAAACCTGGTTAAACTCTTTATGACCAAGGTCTATTGGGACTTGGCAGGAAATGCAAACGGAATTTAAAAAAAAAAATTCCATATGCATAGGACCAATGCCTTACAAAGACAAATTATGAATTTTGGTCAAAAGGATGTAAAAACATTTTATCATTGTTGGGAACGTTTTAAAGACTTATTAAATGCATGTCCTCATCATGGATATGAGACTGGGAGGGTCATAAGTTTTTTTTATGAGGGTCTACAACAAAAAATGAGACAATTTGTGGAAACCATGTGCAATGATGACTTTTTTAACAAAGAACCCTTGGAGGCATTTGAGTACTTTGACTGTTTGTCTAAAAATGCTCAGTCTTGGGATGTTTCTGAAGTATATGACAAATCTGAAATCAAAAATTTTTAAGTGGGGGTGGAAAGTATCATTTGAAAGAATCTGATGATTTATATGCTAGACTTGCATTACTCTCTAAGAAGGTAAAGTCTATAGAGCTTAAGAAAGTTAATGAGTTGCAAGTCTTACAATCTACTTCTGAAAAATGTAACATCTGTGATGATCCAGGACATGTAACTAGTACATGCCCAACCATTCCNCATTTTCATGGCATGGAATTAGAAAACACTTATTTGCACATCAAGGAGTTTGAAGAAGTTTGCTCAACTTTCATTGATAGAACATGTACTGATGAAGTCATTAGATTAAAATTGTTCCCATTTTCTCTAAAGGACAAGGCTAAAACCTGGTTAAACTCTTTATGACCAAGGTCTATTGGGACTTGGCAGGAAATGCAAACGGAATTTAAAAAAAAAAATTCCATATGCATAGGACCAATGCCTTACAAAGACAAATTATGAATTTTGGTCAAAAGGATGTAAAAACATTTTATCATTGTTGGGAACGTTTTAAAGACTTATTAAATGCATGTCCTCATCATGGATATGAGACTGGGAGGGTCATAAGTTTTTTTTATGAGGGTCTACAACAAAAAATGAGACAATTTGTGGAAACCATGTGCAATGATGACTTTTTTAACAAAGAACCCTTGGAGGCATTTGAGTACTTTGACTGTTTGTCTAAAAATGCTCAGTCTTGGGATGTTTCTGAAGTATATGACAAATCTGAAAATCAAAAATTTTTAAGTGGGGGTGGAAAGTATCATTTGAAAGAATCTGATGATTTATATGCTAGACTTGCATTACTCTCTAAGAAGGTAAAGTCTATAGAGCTTAAGAAAGTTAATGAGTTGCAAGTCTTACAATCTACTTCTGAAAAATGTAACATCTGTGATGATCCAGGACATGTAACTAGTACATGCCCAACCATTCCTGCTTTTAAAGAAGTCTTACTTGACCAATCTAATGCTGTGAATATGATCTTTAAAAAATTTTTTGGACCATATTCTAACACGTATAATCCAGGTTGGAGAAATCATCCTAATTTTGGTTGGAGAAATGAGCAGCCAGCAGTCCTAGGACTTGCTCAATATGCTTCCTATTCAGCACCAACAGCCATAGGACCTTCACAGTATGTGAATCACACACCTCCAGTGCAAAAGAAGAACCTCGAAGAGACCATACAGCAGCTGTCTGTGAGCCTCCAGTAGTTCATGCAAAGTCAAAATACAATCAACAATCAAAATTCACAAACAATAAATCACATCAGAGGAACACTCACAAGAGTGACCACATCTCTAAGTGCTTAGGAAAAGGGAAAATTTCCTGCTCAGTCTCAACCTAACCCTTAAGGACAGAATCAGCAAGTTCAGAGTAATGCTGAAGGTGCCCATGTCTAATCTGTCAAGGCTATCACAACTCTAAGGAGTGGTAAGATTGTGGATATTCCTGCACATGGTGCAACCAGCTCAGATAAAAATTTTAACTCTTCCCAAGATAAAGGTGAGCCAAGCATGCTAGAATCTGAAACAAATGCCCCACACCTGCCCCATTCCCACATAGATTACTTCCTCTGCATAAGGAAAAACAACATGCTGAAATTCTGATTTTTAGACATGTCAGGATTAATATTCCTCTTCTTGATGCTATTAAGCAAATTCTTGCTTATACTAAATTTCTAAAGGATTTATGCACTATAAAAAGGAAGTTAAATGTGCAGAAAAGGCCTTTCTCACTGAGCAAGTTAGTGCAATAATTCAAAATCACACACCACCCAAGTATAAAGACCCTGGTTCACCAACTATTTCTTGTGTCATTGGAAATTTAAAAATTGGCCAAGCTTTACTTGACATGGGTTCAAGGGTTAATTTGTTGCATTTTAGTATGTATGAACAGTTGGGTTTGGAGGAATTAAAGGTCACTTCTATTATTTTACAGCTTACTGATAGATCCATCAAAATACCAAAGAGTATTGTTGAGGATGTCTTGGTCCAAGTAGATAAATTCTACTACCCAATAGATTTTGTGGTACTGGACATGAAAGTAACTGTCCATTCAAATTCTTCAGCAGCTGTAATTTTAGGGAGACCATTTTTAGCAACTTCCAATGCTATAATTACTTGTAGGAGTGGTGTCTTAAAACTAAACTTTGGGAACATGACTTTAGAATTGAACATTTTCAATTTGTGCAAGCATCCTCAAGAACTCAAGGATCTTCAAGAAGTCAATGTACTAGAGTCTCTTCTTTCTAAAAATTCTCTGCTGAATTATGATTGTAATGAACAATGAGAGGAATTAGAGAACTCCCTTAATTTAGTTGAACTTACTAACATTACGTCATCTGTGTGTACTGCAGGAAATTCCACTGAGGTGCTGTGGAAGCTCAAATTTGAGCTATTACCGGCACTTCCAGCAGCATTAAAGCTTTCCACAGAAAAGGTCCCCGTGCTAGAATTAAAGCCCTGCCTTCAAAATTGAAATGTGCTCACCTAGGTCCAGAAAATTCATTTCCAGTGGTAATTTCATCTCAATTAACTCCTGACCAAGAGACTAAGTTACTGACCATGCTGAAACAACACAAAGCAGCCATTGGTTGGTCCATTGCTGACATCAAAGGTATAAGCCCTCTTACTTGCACTCATTGGATATATTTAGAAGATGATTCAAAACCCTCTAGGGAGATGTAAAAGAGAATAAATCCTACAATGAAGGAAGGAGTAAAAACTGAGGTTTTGAAACTTTTAGACATAGGATCATATATCCCATTGCAAACAGCAAATGGGTTAGTCAAATTCAAGTTGTTCCAAAAAAATCTGGGGTGATTGTGATAGAAAATAACAAGGGGGAGTTAGTGCCTACTAGGGTGACCACAAGCTAGAGAATGTGTGTAGACTATAGGAAACTCAATGCAGCCTCTCGGAATGACCATTTTCCCTTGCATTTCCTTGACCAGGTTTTAGAGAAAGTGGCTGGGTATGAGTACTACTATTTCTTAGATGGGTTTTTTGGATACTATCAAATAGAGATAGCCCCTGAAGACCAAGAGAAAACCATATTTACTGGCCCCCCCCCTTAGGCACTTTTGCTTTCAAAAGAATGTTATTCAGGTTATGCAATGCCCCTACTACTTTTCAAAGATGCATGCTAAGCATCTTTAGTGATTTAATTGAGGACATTGTAGAACTATTTCTGGATTATTTTTCAGTCTTTGAAAAATCATTTGATGCTTGTTTGGCTAACCTACAAGTTGTTCTAACCAGATGTGAGGAAAACCAACTACTGTTAAACTGGGAAAAATGCTATTTTATGGTTTAGCAGGGCATAGTTCTTGGACATATTGTGTCCTCATGAGGCATTGGGGTTGATAAGGCTAAAATAGAGTTAATCTCAAACTTGCATGCGCCTATGAATGTGAAGGATGTTAGGTCCTTTTTAGGCCATGCTGGTTTCTACAGAAGATTTATAAAAAGTTTTAGTCATATCTCTAAACCTCTTTGCCAACTTCTCATACACGATGTCAAGTTTGAATGGACCAGTGACTGTCAAAACTGTTTTGATTAATTAAAATCTTTCCTCACCACTGCACCTATTGTTCAACCCCCTGATTGTACACTTCCTTTTGAATTAATGTGTGATGCTAGTGACTATACTGTTGGAGCTGCACTTGGGCAGCGAAAAAATAAGAGGTCACATGTCATCTATTATGCTAGTAAGACCTTGAATGCTGCCCAAAGTAACTACTCTACCTCAGAAAAAGAACTCCTAGCTGTTGTATTTTCTTTGGAAAAATTTAGATCTTATTTGCTTGACTCTTCTGTCACTATATTTACTGACCATGCATCACTTAAATTTCTATTATCCAAAAAGGACACAAAACTAAGGCTAATAAGGTGGATTCTCCTACTGCAGGAATTTGATCTCACAATCAAGGATAAAAATAGGGTGAAAAATGTGGTGGCGGATCATTTGTCTCGACTTACATCTAAAAATTATGAACACTTACCTTTAATTTCTTATTATTTTCCTGATGAACAATTATTTTCAGTTGAGCCTTTACCATGGTATGTTGACCTTATAAATTTTCTGGTCACAGGAAAAAATCCTCCTCATTGAAATGCTCAGGACATCAAGAGGCTGAAATCTGAAGCTAAGTATTTTTTTTATGATGACCCAAACCTCTTTAAATACTGTTCAGATCAGATTATTAGGAAGTGTGTGCCTAATACTGAAATTTCTGGTGTGTGTTATCCTTCTGTCATTCAGAAGCTTGTGGTGGGCATTTTTTAGCCCACAAAATAGTAGCTAAAATCCTTCAAAGTGGGTTTTATTGGCCTTCTATGTTTAAAGATGCATATAGCTTTTGTAAGGCCTATGAACCCTGTCAAAAATTAGGAAGAATAACTAGGAGAAATATGATACCCATGCACCTTATATTAGTGATTAAAATTTTTTACTGTTGGGGGATAGATTTTATGGGTCCATTCCCCTCTTCTTATGGCTATTTGTATATCTTGCTTACTGTAAACTATGTTTCTAAGTGGGTTGAGGTAGTTCCTTGCAAAAACAATGACCATCAAGTGGTTTTAAAATTTTTAAAGGAAAACATTTTTGCAAGGTTTGGCATGCCTAAGGCCATTATTGATGATAATGGTACCCTTTTTGTAATAAACATTTTTCTTCCTTAATGAAGAAATATGCCATCCATCATAAAGTCTCCACACCTTATCATCCTCAAACCAATGGCCAAGCTGAACTAGCTAATAGGGAAATAAAAAACATTCTTGAAAAAACAGTTAGCCCTAACAAAAAGGACTAGTCATTGCATTTAACTGATACTCTTTGGGCTTACAGGACATCCTATAAAACTATTTTGGGCATGTCTCCATATAGACTAGTGTATGAGAAGGCTTGCCATCTGCCTGCAAAGTTAGAACACATGGCATATTGGGCCATTAAAAAACTCAATTTCAACACTGACCAGACTGGTTTTGCAAGAAAATTGCAGATGGCTGAATTAGATGAGCTTAGAATGGATGCTTACAATAATTCCAAGCTATCCAAAGAGAGGATGAAGAAATTTCATGTTAAACATATCCAACGTAAAACCTTTGAGCCTAACCAACAATTGTTATTGTACAATTCTCGATTATACTTGTTTCTTGGCAAATTAAGGTCTCGATAGAGTGGTCCATATGTTGTCAAAACCGTCTTTCCCCATGGTGCTGTAGAGATTGTGAATCCTCAAAATGGTAACATGTTCAAAGTTAATGGTCAAAGACTCAAATCGTTCATTTCTAATTTCTTATCTGAAGAGCCTACTCTACATTTGTTGGACCCAAATAATAATAAAATTGTAGAACCAAGTTGATTTGGTTTCTTAATCTATCACTTGTTTCTCTTATGTTTTTATAATCAGTTTTTTTTTTCTTCTTTGGTTATTCTTTTCACAACGCAATCAGGTATGTTCTCTCACAACCTCTGTGCTGGTTCTCTTTTCCTATAAACATTTCATTTTGCTACTCAATTTCTTTTAAGTGCTCTTTCTCTCAAACATTTTTAATTACTTTGTGTCATTGAGGACAATGCTACAGTCTATTGGGTTAGGGGGGGGAGAACTTAATTTTTTCCATGCCTTAGACACATTCTAATCCATCTTTGAAAGTATTGTGAATGAGTCAGTAGTAGATTAACACCCTTGTTTCTGAACATTTGTGC
>QEOT01007934.1:5875-42808 GCA_003123785.1 Pterocarya stenoptera
TGCAGTGAAAAGAGGATTTACTGGTCGTGAACCAGATTCATTTTGTTTGATTTGATTGTTTGAGATGCAGTGAAAATTAAAGAAATTAAAATGCAAGACAGTGAATTTAAATTGCTGAAAATTAAGAGACTGAAATTTAAATGAGCTGAAAAATTAAATGGCATCAAAATAAATTGCAGAAAATAAATAACAAAAAATTAAATGACAATAAAATAAAAGTGCAGGAAATTAAAGTGCAGAAAATTAAAGTGCAGAAAATAAAGGACAGTAAAATAAAGGACAGTAAAATAAAAGTGCAGGAATTAAAAGTACTGAAAAATAAATGACATTAATTTAAAGTGCATAAAAATAAATGACATAAATTAAAATAAAAAAAATAAAATAAAAGTGGAGACTGCAGATAAAGGAGAACAGTTTGATAACACAGTTGGTCCATTAGGCTCTCAACTGCATCACCAAACTCCCTCACTTCATCTGCATTTTCTCCTAAAATTCTACAGACTACTCCTATCTAACAGCTACTGGGCTTCTAACATCCACCTCCAATTTTTCGTCTACCTCCAAGCCTTATATAGGCTTCAGAAGGAATCTGCATTGCATCGTACTGTCCATGTCCCATGTGCAGAGGAATTTTTCATGTTCTGCCTTTCAGTCGCCCATGTGCTGTCCTCGCATGTTCTTTCTTTTCTTTTTCCTTTCTTTATTCTGCTTTCCAGTTTGCAGTGTCCCGCATCTTCTGTATTTTCTTTTCTTCTTCTTTCTTTTTCTTTTCTTCTCCGTTTCCTAGCTCTTCTTTCGTTCTTTTTCTCTTTTTTCTTCCGCAGCCTCTTTCTTTTCTTCTTCTTTTTTTTTTCTTCTTCCCGCGTCTCAGAAGCTCTCCTCGCCCAGCAGCTTCTCTCTTTCTTTCTTTTTTTTTTCTTTTCTTTCTTCCGTTTTCGCATGCAGCGTCGTTCTCGCCCAGCTCTCTCTTTTTTTTTTTCTTCTTTTCTTTCTTTTTCCACGTTCGGCCAGGCTGCAGAGTTTCTTCTACTTTTTCTTCTTCTTCTTCTTTCTCTTTTTTTTTTTTCTTTTCTTTCTTCCCGCAGCCTTCTCCTTCCTCCATTTTCTTCTTTCTTTCCTCCGTATGCACGTTCGGCCAGCTTCAGCTGCATGCTTCTCCTTCTTCTTCTTTTCTTTCTTTTTCTTTTCTGCTTCTCTTTTCTTTCCTCCGCATGCTCGTTCTTCTTCCTCGTTTCTGTTTCTCTTCTCTGTTTCCGGTTTCGGATAGGCTGGACCATGCATGCCGTTGTCGTGGCTTCGGGGATGGCTGTGGAGGGCCAGTGGATGAATGGTGGACGTGCGGAGGGGCACTGCACCGTGGAGGTGCTGCTGAGCAGCGCTGTACGTGCATGCAGTACTGTTTGGACATGTGGAGGAGCACTGCACCGTGGCGTGGCGTCGTCGGTCGGTTCTTGGCTTCACTGGGCGGCGGAAAAGTGATCTTCGGCGTCCTCTGTGACTGCTGGTGGCCGGCGGAGGTGCATGGTGGCGCGGAGAGTGATCTGCACTGTTTATCGAGACGCAGTGCGAGAGGTAGACGACGATCCGAATGACGTGCCGTTCGGTCGAAACGGCATGTTGTCGACTGCAAACGGCAGGCAATTCTCGTGCAAAACGACATGTCGTTTTTACCTATTGACAAAACAGCACGTCGTTTAGCTTAAACGGCAGAAACCAAATAGTACAAAACGACATGTCGTTTTGGTCTGCTGACTAAACGACATGCGCATAAAATAAAAAAATAAAATAAAATAAAATAAAATAAAATAAAAATTAGACAAGCAAAATTAAATAAAAATAAAAATAAAACTTAGACAAATAAAATAAAATAAAATAAAATAAGATAAAGAAACTAAAATAAATAAAATTAAACAAGAGATGAAAAATAAAATATTAAGAGTGTATTGTGCATGTGAAGAACTTATTGCTCAAATAAATCACAAGTTATAAAATCAAACATAAACTATGCTTTTAATCAATTTAATTCACAACTTGGATTTATGCCTCTTAATCAATTTTTCCATCTAAAACCAATGATAAAATAATAAAACAATTAAAAATTATTGGTTTTAAATGTGTAAAATATGCAATAATGCAGCTCAATCAAAACCCTGACTCTTCCTTTTGACCCTAGGGGATTATCCCAAGACAATCCCTTGACCATGGATCTAGATGAGGATAGGGTCTTGATACCTCCCTCACCTTTCAGCACCTCCTCGGAGCCAAAGGTTGTCTCACTGGTGGCTTTGGAGGGAAGCGTGCCACCGACTCCTCCCGTGGGTGACGTGATTTGACGCTCTCAGGAACACGAATCTTTTGTCTCGGGTGCCTTCTCCTTTTTCTTACCAACTAGGGCAGTTGGGAGGCTTAACGCTGCACTTTTGGGGTGAGAGGCCTGGTTTCTCAGGATTGCTAGGGCCCCCTGGATCCCTTTCATCAGGGTCTCATCCTTCTAGGTTTGGTCCAAGCACTCATAATGTCCAGGCCGAATTTTTCCATGAGACTGCTGACAAGCTTAAAAGTTGTCTTTCCTTGATAAGCTTTCTCAACACTCATCTTCAATCTATTGTCCCTTGTCATTCATTTGTTGACCAATTTGTGATTTTGTGTTAGGGGGTCGACTCGCTGGCTGCATGGATCGTCAACAAAAGGGCCAAGTTAGAGGACGAGGCCTATACACTACGATCTTTTGTGGTCCAAGCTCACCAGGAGGTCACCAAGGTGAGCACCGAGAGGGATAAGGCGGAAGCCGCCTTTGCTCATGTGGATGCTTACTCCGATTCAACCTTCTGTGAGGATGCGTCCTACCTCCAAAGTGACTTATAGAAAAATCAAAGGAGATAGCTCGTTGTTACCTCAAGGCTAAGTTTTTGGAAGATGAGCGAGATACTGGGCAGGATCGGCTAGCTTGACTGGAAGCAAAGCTGAAGGAGACCAAGGAACAATGTCGTTGGTATGCAGCCATGATGGAACAAGCAGACACATACAGTCCTTTGCATTTCGGCCTAGCTTCCCTTCTTCTTGGGAGATCACTCTGGTTTCCTTTAGTACCAAGTCCCTTACTTTGAATGATCTTGACCTCACTCTTTTGTTGAAGTATTGTTCTGTTCTCCTCTTGTTGGTCGGTATCTTTATTTTCGCTTCTCTCCTTTATTCCACTTGGTCCAGATTATCATGTAATGCCTCTTCATTTAGTCATTCATCAAAGTATTGGACTCTATAGCTTGACATTCCTACCTCCATTAGGATCACCGCTTCACTTTCATAAGTTAGGACGAAGGGGTTTCCCCGGTCGGGGTTTTAGTGGTGGTTCGATACACCCACAAAACCCCTGGGAGCTCTTCTGCCCATGCTCCTTTAGTTGCCAGTTTCTTCTTCATCTGTACCATAGTTTTATTGGTTGCTTCGTCTTGCTTGTTGGCTTAGGGGTGTCCTAGGGAGGATATGTGACCATTATGCTCGACCCGTGTACCAATCTCGATAGTGGTTGAAGTCGAGTTGTCGCCCGTTATCCGCAATGACGGCATGTGGTATGCTGAATCAGCATACTACAACCTTCCACAAAAACCTAGTGACGCTGGCGCCAGTTATTGTCGAGAAGGGTTTCTCTTTCACCCACTTTGTAAAGTAGTCCACCGCGACTATGATGAACTTTACACATCCTTTTCTTGGGGGCATTGCTCCTATAATACTCAACCCCCATTAGGCGAAGGGCTATGGGGAAGTAATCGATGTTAGCTCCTTAGGCGGACAATGTGGAATTGGTGCATGTATTTGGCACTTCGTGCATTTCTTTATGAATCGTTCTGCATCTTTGGGGGCCTGGGCCAATAATAACCATCTCTCATGACTTTTCCCGCTAGGGTTCTTTTGCCCGAGTGATTCCCACATAATTTTTTGTGTCTCTCAGCCATTACATACTGGGTTTCTTCCAATTAGACACACCTTAGGAGGGGAGAGGAGAATCCTTGCTTGTACAGTGTTCCATTTAAGAGGGTGAATCAGGTCACCCTATTTTTGACCTTCCTCGCCTCTTCTTTTTCACTTGGTAGTTCCTTGGTGGTTAAGAACTTGGTTATCTCATACGCCCATTCGGGTACTTCCACCCTCACTTATGAGACTTCGAGCCCAATGATTGGGGTCTCCAACGTTTTGGTGATAAATGCCCATGGTAGTGCTGTATCATCCATACCTGATGTAGCTTGCGTTAATCTGTCCACCTTCCAATTATCCTTCTGAGGGATTTGCCCGATGAAGAAGTTTCGAAACAGTCACGTTCTTCCCATACTTGTCATAAATAGAGTTGAGTCTTTCGCCTTTTGCCGCATACTCCCCCTTGACTTGGTTTACTACCACTTGGGGGTCCGTCTTTACTTCCACTTCCGTTGCACCTAGTGCCTTTACTATGGGGAGTTCTGCAAGTAGAGCTTTATATTCTACTTTGTTGTTGATTGTTTTGAATTTGGGCCTGACTGAGTAATAGGCATCTTTGCCCGACCTTGATATAATATATACACTTGCGCCTCCACGCGAACGACAAGACAAGCTGTCGTCGTAGACTTGCTAATGACTCTCGGTGAGCAGGGTAGGTATGTCTTCAATAGGATCAGTTATCTCGATGACAAAATCTGCTAAGACTTACCCTTTGATGGCTAGGGAAGTAGTCGATGTCAAACTTGCTGAGTTCAATTGACTAATTTACTAAACACCTGAATGTGTCCAGACGTTGTAGCACTTTCTTAAGTGGGGCCTCCACCAGGACCTTTATTGGGTGTGCTTGAAAGTAATGTCTCAATCGGCAAGCAGCTACCACTAATGCAAATGCTAGTAGTTCCATTGATGGGTATCTAGTTTTGGCTCCGCTCAATGCCCGGTTGGTGTAATAGTCCGGCCTTTGTGCCCTATCTTCTCTTGTACCAATGTTGTCGACATAGCCTCTATCGTGACGAATGAATATAGGTATAGGGTTTCTCCTCGACGTCCTCGTAAAGTTTGACTTAAAAAGGGAGGGTTCAACAAGTACTCATTGAGCCAAGTGAATGCTTCTTCACACTCTTCATTTTATTCATGGACCATTCACAACACTTAGAAAAATGGCAAGCACTTGCCCATCAAATTGAAAACGAATCTATCGCGCATTGTGATCCTTCCCGCCAATCTTTGCAACTCATTGAGGCTATTGGGAGACTTTATGTTGATAATGGCTTGGATCTTTTCCAGATTAGCCTTAATGCCTTTTTTTCAGACCATGAAGTTGAGAAATTTCCTGACCCTACTCCAAAGGCGCATTTCATAGGGTTAAGCTTCATTTTATAATTCCGGAGGACTATGAAGGCTTCTCATAAATCGTTGGGGTGCTGATCTGGTTCTATGCTCTTGATGAGCAAGTAGTCTATGTAGACTTCCATGTTAAGCTTGATTTTCTCCTTAAAAATCCGGTTTACCAACCTCAGATAGGTCGCCCCAGCATCTTTAGCTCGAAAGGCATTACTCAGTATTAGTACAATCCTTGGTCCATCACAGAAGTGATTTTCTCCTCATCGCCAGGACTCATCTGGATTTGGTTGTATCCAGAGTAGGCATCCATGAAGCTGAACATTCGGTGTCTGGGCGTTGAATCCACGATCAAGTCGATATGTGGTGAGGGGAAGCTATCTTTGGGGTATGCTTTGTTCAGTTTGGTGAAGTTGATGCACATTCTCCACTAGTCATTTGACTTCTAGACCATGACTACATTGGAAAGCCATTTCGAGTAGTGGTCTCCCTAATAAACCCTGGTAGTGAAGCTCCTCTGCAATTACGGTGTATTTCTCAATAGTGAAGCTCCTATATTTTTGCAGAATCTTTTTGATGTCAGGGTCTATGCTCAAACGGTGTTTGATCACATATTTGTCGATCTTGGGCATGTCTTCGTGACCCCAAGCTAAGATGTTCTTGTGAACTCACCTTGGGCTCCATTCTTGTGCCTATTCTCACCCTCCTCTCTGGGTGAGCATCATCCAGTGCCACCAGCTTTAAAGGTTCGTCAGCCTTTCCGTGCTTTAGATTTTGCTTGTTTCGAGTTTCCACTTCTCGCTCGATGAGTTCAGGAGGTGGGGGTGGAACTCATGGCTTGGTTGCGAGTGGTTCTGTTGTATGCACCTCCTTTCTCCCATCTTTGAGTTCCTGCATGTAGCATTCTCTCACGAGTACTTGCTCACCGCACAGTTCTCCTGCATCCGCTTTCATCGGAAACTTCATTTTTAGGTGGTAGGTAGAAGCTACGACCCGAAGGATGTTCAAGGTCAGTCGTTTGATGATCGTATTATAGGAGGAATGAGTTTTGACCACCAGGAAGTCCACCATAGAGGTAGTTGTGCATGTCCTTGGCCTGATTGTCATAGTTAGGGTTATGGAACCCTAGGGTTATACGGTCTCCCTCGAGAATCCCTTTAGGAGTGTTGGCGATGGGCGCAACCGGCTTTGGTCGATTCTCATCTTTGCGAACACTTCCCAAAAAAGTATGTCGGCCGAACTTCCATTATCTATCAGAATTCTTCGAGTGGTGAAGTTGACGACTAACATTGTTACCACTAAGATGTCGTTGTGGGGGTAAATCACCCCCTCACAATCATTCTCGTCAAAGGAGATCGTCATGGCCTTCTGGCTTCTCACCCCATAGCATGGCAGGGGTCTTTTTCGCCAATTTCGCCATGAAGGGATTCCTCGGCCAAATGCCATCCAGGAGTGTTGCTAGTCTAATCTTTTTATTTTGGTCATCTGCAGTCATGCACTTCTTGTTGAACAGGGAAAGGTAAGCCTTCAAGCTCTCATCCTCTTGTTGTTTTACGGTAAGAAGGTAGGCGGCCGGTAGTCTTCTTCTCCTATTGGCCATAAATTGTGTTAGGAACTGTCAGCCCAGTTCTGCGAAAATGTCAATGGTGCTCAGCTGCAGAGCTCCAAACCATCCCCTGGCTGACCCCTTAAGCGTCATGGGAAAAGCTCGATTGGCAATCTCCCCAAGAAAGCCGTGGAACATTATGTGAGCCTTAAACATCTCTAGATGTTTGACTGGATTCTTAGATCCATCGTAGATCTCCATTTGTGAAACTTTGAATTTAGGCGGGAGCAGTGTAGCCATCACCTCGGCACTGTAAGGGAGATCCATGCTACTGAGCAACTGGTCGATCGAAGACAATGCTCCTATCTTCTTGGCCATCTCCTCATATTTATTCATGAGGCTGCGCAACTTGTTGTGAATCCTCTTATTCTCCTCGTCATCGGCAGCCACCCCGCCAGCACTTTGTGATTCCGCTTCGATTCGATTGCTTTGGCTTGTTCCAGCACTTTCCCTAGAACTGGTGTTCCTTTGCCTCAGGATTTCATTTTCCCGCTGGAGATTCTCCCTCTTCAATGCCATCTTCTTCATCCCGTCGTCCAACTCTGCAAATCTTCCCTCCATGTTCGTAGTGGTAGTTTATTGATTGCATATCACTTGAGAATGCATTGTAACAGGCATACGAAAAGCACGATGGGGTTATTGACTAGATCCGATAGACGACGCCAATTGTTAACAATGTGTTTCGCACTACTGTCAATGAACTCAATCAACCTGCACCGAAAGAAGCATGGGGGCTCAGTGGGTTGGAAACACTTTCGATGCCTCAGTCAGTGTTTATAATAGTGAAGTATAAAATCAATGGGGTTGTAAAGAGTTACCTCAAATCACCAATTGTTATCAGTTATATAGATGTTCAATTGACCGATAAAGATAGTATAACAACAAGATCCTCTCCAGTTATTTTGGAGGTGCTGAATATTGGGCCTTGGATTGGCCAAAGAGGGAAACACCATTGTGGGTGAGTATCATGGATGTTTATCCACTTTAGGAAGGTTCGAGATTCCCTCAATGATTACACCATCAGTCCATAATTAATGTGATTTGAATATATTGATATCTCTACGCAGTTATACAGTCTGATCCTTCGTGCGATACTTGCTAGGCCTGTGGTGCTTCGTTTGGGGGTCTATGTAAGATGGATCAGGCCTAGTCCTACTGGGGAAATATTTGTTTGTCCAACCTTGTTTCCCCAACCCGACCATTCCGACTTGGCTTGAGACAAATTAACCAACTTGATATTAACAGGTCGGAAATCGAAAATGGAAATCTAGATTCGGAAAATTTCAGTTTGGGTATCGTGTTATACTTGATAACTGTTTATAATTCCGAATCACTTGAAACAATTGTTATACGCTGTTGTTTTGCTCTTGATTAATGCCTAAGTCAATTTACATCTCAGTTTCTCCATTCTCAACTAGCTGGCTCTCTATCTCTTGTAGTGGAAAGTTGGGAACCCTAGCCTACCTCACCATCGCAGTCTCTTTACCTTTCCAACTGAGTCTCTCTAGCTCTCTCTTGGGAAACATTTTGTTTGTGTACAAATTTTTTATTCAGTCCAAAATACTTTTTGGGGTGTTTAACCAGTTGGTATTGAAATTACAACTTACAGTACCAAGGAATAGTACTCTGTAAAGCTTAAGAAGAGACTTCCTAGCTCCATATAGAGACCTAACTGGGTTGGTTTGGATATTGAGATGAGATGAGAATATCTATCTCATCTCATCTCAATATCCAAACATCACTCAAGCATAAACATTTTTTTTATTTTAAATATTCAATTTTTTCATCTAATCATTACAATTTTTTCAAAATTTCAAACAAAACACACAAAAAATAACCTTTTCAAATTTTAAAATAAAAATAATATTAAAAAAATTATATTCTAATAACATTTTAACTTTATAATATTTTTATTCAATTTTTTTCTTCCATTTTCTAAAATCTCATAAAATATTTTAACTTAAAATCATTTTACTATTATTTACAAATTATTTCACTATTATTTACAAATTTTTTATCTTATCTCATCTCAACATAGGCCTTATGATTAGGTTCTGTAAGCTCCATGTCAAACTTAAATTAGAAGATGCCACCCCACATTGCTCTTTGGAGGACGGATTCACCCTCCAAAGATATATATTTTGTAGTTACGTTTTTATGGGCCTTTAGTTCCTTTGTAATATTTGTAATTTTCTTAAAAAGGTTTATCCGAAGCACGTTCCCTTGACATGGCTTTATTCTAATGTCTTTTTCTGTCAAATCTCATAAACCATTATACTCACTAACCATTATCGTTTTATTTATTTATATAGACATTAATTAATAATCCAAGAAGTTATGATATATTTAGATTTACAAATCATAAATATTTAATTTTAAATAATACAAAAATTCTAATCATTTTGACTCCAAACTGGGGTAAAAAGGTAAGAAAACCAAAAGGTAGAGAGGGCGGGAGGGAGTGAATTGGAAAATCAGTTTTTTTCTCTGAAACAAGAGTCGGATCAGATGTAGGGGTGCAAAACGGTCCAGTGGGCTGATCACCCCTAGTGTACCAACCGGTAGCTATCGATCGAGTTTAGTTATTTTGTTTTATTTTTTAAAATAAATTAATAAAAAATTATTTAAATTATTTAAATTAAAATTAAGTAAATTATTAATGTGGATTATGTAACTAATTCATTAAAAAAAATATTTCACAATAATTATATTTAAAATGTTGATAGTTACTATTTACTAACTTAAACTTTACTTTTTAGTATGCTTAATTATTAATATGTTTTACATTTTATATATGGTTAATGAATATCAAATAATTTCATTGTACATAAATTATTCATACTTGCTTATAGCTTAGATATTTAAAAACATTACCTAATTAGTATTAATTTAATTAAGAAAAAATAGTAGCGTATGTATGAATGTATTTACATATAATGACATAAACTATAATATGATTTATGATATATTATTAATTTATAGTATATATTATTTAATATTTTATATGGTTAATGACAATAAATTAGATCAAAATTACATAATTAACCAATACAATTATTATATAAAAAAATATATTATATATATAATAATATTTAAAAAATAAATAAATATAGTTTGGTGACTTCGGTTGGTTTCGGTCCGGTTCGGTCAAAAAATCACAAACCCCAAGATCGGACTGAAACCCATTGGGTCCATCATTTGTGGGACTGAAACCGACCACTTATAGTTTTAGTCCGGACCGAACCAGTTCGGTCCGGACCGAAACTTCTTCACCCTTAGTCAGAATTTTTGCCGAAATATGAATTTAATTCGAAACACTTTTCGACTTGTTTGAAACTGGGTCGGGTCAAAATTGTATTCGATCGGATGAACACTCTTAGACCTCTCTGTAGCAGCAGATTCATGCTTTAATTACAAATTATAATACCAATAATCTTTATGAATCTCTATAATATCATTCTCACTTGCTCACCACCTTTATTATGATGTTGAGGGTTAAAAATTTAATCAAATCAGTATTCAACAGTTCTAGAACTTTTATATTAATAGTTGAGTCCTTTACAATTAGTATGAGAGTAGAAATTATGTCACAAGCTCAAGTCATGGAGGGGACAATCCATAGGTTGGATTAAACTAGGCGCCTTAATACCATGTATGTGTAGTGTTAAGTCATTAAATACTGATAGATGAGTGAAGTTGCCAAAAGGGAAAGGGTTACTATCGAGTTAGTGTTGATAGAGTGAACCGTCGTGGACGTCGGATTCGGAAGTATGAATGTTATGATCACGAGAGTTAATGTTTAACTAAATTAGTATCCAATAGTCCTAAGACTTTTGGATTAATAGTTGAATCTTTAACAACCTTCTAAAATATTTTTGACAACCACAACTTCGTTGGCATTAAATAAATTTTGTCCTCAAAATTACATAACTAAAAAATCAACATTGATGCTAATATCTTTATGAAACTTTATTTTTATGTGATAATTAAAATACAACAACAACTTCGTTCGCATTGAGGGGATATTTGGAAACACTTTTCATCCCACTCCATCCCATTTCATCTCATCTCATCTCACATAATCACCAAACATCATTCAAATACAAATGCTTTCAAGCTAATCATTATAACTTTTTTAAATTAATCATTACAACTTTCATAACTTCTCAAACAAAAAAAAAAAAATTGATTTTTTTAAATCTCAAAACAAAAATAATATTCTAACAATATTTTAACTTTATAATATTTTTTATTCAATTTTCTTTTCTCTCTTTTCTCAAAATCTAATAAATACTTATATCAAACTATCTCACTAGTCATTACTATTCACAGATCATCTCTTTCCCTAAGCATCGCAATTAATTTATCCACAAATTGACTCAAAATTACATAAATTAAATTAATTCCTATAAAAAAAAATTACATAAATTAAATATCAATATAGATGTTACTATCTTTATGAAACTTCATTTTTATGTGATAATTAAAATGAAGTAGAATATTGTGGCTATTAACAAATCACTCTAGTTCTCACGACTTTAGAGATAATCCACCAATATGTCATACCTTATGGATTTCAATTTTCTTGTGATTATTCCAAAGCGCACAATTTGCCAAACTAGACGGTTGTTGGTTTATGATACTGAAATCATATGCTGTGCATCCCGGGGATTAGTCGGGATACTGTTCCAGGACATCCGATGCTAATAAGAAAAAAAAAATGATACCATATCATATGCACAACAGAGTAGTGGTATTCTTTTAATCAAAGGCACAGTAAATCAATCTCATAACCTTCTCTTTAATTCCAATGAAAAAGTTGCATCTAAAAGTGCGTGGGCACCCAATGTATTGCACCCTGTTTGTAGAGCTTATATACTTGCAAATTTTAGCGGTAATCTTTATGTGTGATTAGCATAGAGACTTGTGATTTCGATCAAATTATTGGGTTACAGCCAGCAGAAAGAGATTAATATTTATAGACTTAAAACAACATGCTAAATGCTCAAATTAATTTCTCAAATTAAATAATTTTATTTAATTTAAAATGTCAAAATTGCAAATTGTTTTCAGGACAGCTTCCTTCACACTTCACATATAAGAAAGGATAAAATTTTGTTTCAAACTGGGTTCGAGGAAGTTTCGTAATCTATTTTAAAAATTGTATATATTTCATGTGCATGTAAAAAGTAAGAGACACATGAAAATATTTTAATTTAAGATACTTACAAGAAACATGTGCATGTCACATATTTTATGCTCACTTATTATTTTTGTGGATGAAATTAAAAAGAAAAAAAAATCCTCCATTCAAATTTTGAGGAAAACTTTATGGTAAAAAAATCCATCTTATTTAAAAAAAAAACATCATTATTATTTTTTGTAGTAAGAGAAATGATTTGTATAAATTTTAAATAGATAAATTTTGCACAGTTTCTTTATAAAAAAAGTAATTCCACTTCAAAAAATATAAAAAAATTTATTCTTTTTCATGGCATCTACTTTTTTACAAAGAAATCTATAGAAACTTATATATTTAAGGTGAGGTTTGGACAGTGGGTTGAGATAAGATGAATTGAAATAAAAGTTGAAAGTTTAATAAAATATTATTAGAATATTATTTTTTAATATTCTTATTGTTTTGAGATTTAAAAAAGTTGAATTGTTTATTATATTTTATGTAAAAATTTATAAAAATTATAATAATGAGATGAGATGAAATGAGATAAATTGAGAGTAATTTTTAATAAAAAAGGTGATTAATATTAAGCAAATATCCCCGGCATCACCGCGTACTTGTCAATTAAGAAATAAAAAAAAAACTAATTTATAAATTTAAATCTGTAATTCCGTTTATCGGTCTGACTTTTCTCTGTAAAGAAAGAAAACGTGGAACAGAAGAAGCAATTTGCACTCCAACTCTACCCTTCTGCCCTCCAAAATCTGAAGCAATGGCCAGCGTGCCATCGAGCTCACCTCCTCCGTCGTCACCTCCCTCAGCCTCCAATTCTGAGAACTCCGCCACCAGCCCCACCACCTCTCACACACAGAAGCCCCAGGTCCTCTCTCTCTCTCTCTCTCTCTCTCTCTCTCTCTCTCTCTCTCTCTCTCTCTCTCTGTGTTTATTTTGTAAAGTATGTTTGTGTTCTGTGTAATGATTTCTATTAGGGCTTCTTCTCTTTGTAAGGTTGAGGGAGCAACGAATAATGGAGGAACTCTTACTGTGGACGAGAAAGAACCTGACTTGCCCGACAATTTCGAGTTAGTGTCTTATATTTATACTTGGCTGACTTTCCTTTATCATTTATTGAATGTATATCCATACAAAGTTTTGGGATGAGTATATTTATTTTCCTGGTTTTAAGATTAATCCCGTTTGGAACACATTCTTCGTTTTTCTTTTATGTGTGTGGTGTAAATAAGAATAGACCTTATTTGCAACTGGGTTTCACTTAAGATCTATTTGGTTGCTCGGGAAATCAATGCAAGCGTAGGGACAAAGTAAAGAATCTGCCTTAACCCACTATTAGGCTGTGTTTGATTGTTGAACTCATCTCAACCCAATCATTAATGGGACCTACTACCTTTTCAACTTTCTATAAAAAGTTAAACTTATCCCAACCTGTTTCATATATTTAAAATCATATCTCAACCTATTTACATTCAAACGCATCTCAATGAGATCTACAAAATAGTACTATTCATAGATCAATTCAGATCATTTGAGATCATGTCAACATCCAAATGCAGCCTTAAAACATCTATTGACCAAGTAGCATTTTTTTTTCATTGCATAGGATTATATTCAAATACTTAAAGGTTCTCAAATAGTGAAAATTCTGATGTTCAAGGAAGTGAGTTCCTTTGCTTTTTTATCATTCTGAGCAACCAAATGCATCATAGAGGAGGCCCACAAAACAAGCTTGACTAATATATTTTATAATGATTTACTTATAAAAAAAATATATATATATATTTTATAATGATTCAGGGAAATAAACTTATGCAAATCCCTTTTTTGTATTGGATTACTGAAGGGTGGGAAATGAGAAATTTACTAATTCGAATGGTATGTATCTGCAAACTAAATTGCGAAAAACAGCCTTTTATATGTATCAACGGTACTAGAAAGTGTGTTGTGTGAAAAATACAAAGATTGAGTTGTTCATAAGTTGTAAGATTGAGCATTGTTATTTGGCTCGACAAATAATATGTGGGTCAAATCTTTATGAACCGTGATAATAGATAGACATGACTGTAATTAAACAATGTTTAAAAAACTTTGATAGTAAACCTCTTAGAATCTGTGAAATATGCTGGTGATACAAGTTTTATTTTTTGTAAGTAATAAAAGATTTTATTCCCAAGAAATAGGCCTAAGCCCAAGTACATAGGACGTATACAAAGGAAATACCTACTACTTTCCAAAAACGAAAGGAAAACTAAAACAGATTCTGGAAATTATCTTCCATTACAAAAGTTTTAGCCCACAAACTCAAAGTACTAAAGAAAAAATCCCTAAGTTCTTCCAATGAACATTCTTTGTCTTCGAAGCATCTCCCATTTCTTTCAAGCCATAGGCACCACATGAGACAAGAAGGAATCGTCTTCCAAACACGAACTGTATTCTTGCTACCCTTCAATCCCTTCCACCCTACCAATAAATCCACCACTTCCTTGGGCATTACCCAAAGTAACCAGTCCGATTCAAAACCTCATTCTACAATAACCTGGCTACTTCACAACGAAGAAAGAGGTGATTCACAGATTTCCCATCCTTCTTGCACGTGACACACCAATCAGCAATGTACATACTTCTCCATCTAAGATTTTCAGTTGTCAACACTTTGCCCAAGGATACCACCCAACAGAAAAAAAGCAACCTTAGAAGGAACTTTCACTTTCCATATGTTTTTCCCGGGAAATTCACAACTCCTGTGACTGGTTAATATTCTGTAAAAAGAGGAGATTGAGAACTTAGAATTTCCTGCAGGAATCCACAGCATGCTGTCCTCCCTATACCCAGCATCAACTTTGAACTGTAAAGTCTTTCCAGAAAAGCCTTAACATCTTCCACTTCCCAGTCATTAACATCCCTGATAAAGATACATTCCACTGAATATTATTGTCAATGCAACAGAAAGAATTTCCTACAGCTGCATTTTAATCCCCTGCAATTCTGAAAAGAGAGGGAAAGTCCAGCTTAAGTGAAGAATCCCCACACCAAAAGTTATGCCAGAAAAGTATCCTCTTCCTATCTTCCACCTTCAATCTAATATGAATTGAAAATACCCCCCATCCTTTTCTAGTGAACTTCAACAAACTCACCCCATACGCACCTCTAGTATCTTTAGAACACCAACCTCCCCATAAACTACCATATTTTACATCAATAACATTTTTCCAAAAGGCATTACTTTCCAAGTGCTATCTCCAAAGCATTTCCCAAGTAATGCTCTATTAAACAATCTCAAATTTTTTATCCCCAACCCACCACAATCAGTCGGTTGAAAAACCTTCTTCCAACTAACCAAATAGAACTTTTTTTCAACTCCTTTACCACCCCATAAAAAATTCCGAAATAAACTCTCAATTCTTCTTTCAACCCTTGCTGGCAACAGAAAAAGAGATAAGAAATAAGTGGGAAGGTTAGACAAAGTAATTTTTATTAGAGTTAATCTTCCCCCCTTAGACAAGTAGATCATTTTCCTACCAGCTAACCTCCTTTCAAGTGTGGCTCCGAAATAAATAAAGGTATCTGACATACTGACTTTAATGAAATGTGACAAAAATACCCAATAAACTGTACAACAATTACTTGTCAAAATGGCTGAAAAAGCCAAACAGGCAGTGTAGGTTGGAAATCTACATAGAATTTACTAAAACTTAAGCTGTCTCCAATCTCAGTGCATGGGAATTTCTTTGTTCTTCAAAAGATGGTTGAAATAATTGTCACTTCTAGGTTTATGATTTCAATGATTTTGTTACCTTTGATCTCTGTTTTATTGGTTTGGGATCAACTGTCTTCCTTTGTGCTCCTCCTTGGGATTTAACCTATATTTAAGGTCGGGCAAAATTGTGTCCGATTGCAATTGAAACCATATCCATTAGTTGGAATCATTGATATTACCCACAAGGGATTTCCTTTGATTACATGTATAGATGATGCTGGTGATTGAATGTTGCGCAGGTAAGCACATAGAAATGGCATACTTTAGATAATTTACATGAGTTGTCTATCTTGCGATTAGAACATGGAGTTACTTAGAACCATTCAGTATAGCTTAGATTCAGTTGTTAGTTCTAGCATATCTATAGAATGATAGCAAATGCATTTTCTGCTCCATGGTATTCTACATACGTCTTTGTGCTTAAGTGATATCATAATGTTATTATTTTGTTTTCTTTTCTGTAAAATAAAAAATGCCCCCCTTTGTTTTCCTATTGAATTATATTTAAAGGAAAACACACTCATTATCATAAGTAAATGCATACAACTGTGCACTTTTTTTATATTAACCGCTGCTTTGAAATATGTTTTGTCCTCTTAGACCTTTGAAAATGAAATTACAAAATAAAATACAAAAAGGTGTATTATCAATGTATTTATTGATCCTTCTTCTTCTTCAACAAAAGAGACCTTTTTCATTTATTTTCAGAGAAATAGAGTACCATTTGTAGATGTGTATCAGAGGCTAGATGATAGATATCCCTTGCTCTTTGTCAGGTATCTTGACAGCACAGAATACATTGAGAGGTTCAAGAAATATGAAGCTGACTACACTTGTCGGCTAATGGCAAAATACTTCTCAAAGAAGAATCTTTATGGTGGTAAGCAATGTTTGCTATAACTTCTACCTTTCTCTGAAAAGTTTGATATGGATCATTCTGTGTTTTTTTCATATACTCATGTGCTTTGCAGGACTTTATATGACTTGTTTTTATTGAGATTTTGGCAAGTGGTTTGCATTTTTTGAGCTCCCTCTGTATATCTGTTACCAAGAAGATGTTCTTGATGGCCAGTTTTCTTATATGCCTTTTATCCATACAACAGCTCTCTCTATCTTTCTCTCTGTTGTGTACTTTTAATATAACTAATCCTTTCCCTTGTACATATCGTTTGATTAATCTAAGATGCATCTCAAATTTTAATGTTATTAACTGTCTTTTCTGCTTAATTTCTTTCCCTGCTAATTTTCTTCTGTTTAGAAAAAAAACTGTAAAAATTGCTCACTTTATCTCCCAGGACTTTGAGATTTGTATGATTGGTTTATTGCATGCATATGGTTGGCACCCTGTACCACATACCTTTGTGAACATCATGCAACTGCATATTACTTATATAGACCTATTTTTTCTCACCATTTTGTACATAACCATGATTTAGCCATTTTTTTCTGAACCTGTATCAAAATCTCATCATTAGTCATCGCATAGGAAATCATACAATGTATTGGCTATCTTCTTATCCTGCTGTTGTTACAATTTCTCTATTGTAGGTAAGGCCAGTGGGCAATTTTTTATGTTTCTCATATTTCAAGCAAGTACAGCATCTTCCTGATAGTCATTTCTCTCTGATATTTGTTTCATGCTATGGAATGGATAATTTCTTTAATTGTACTTGCAAAAAAAAAAGATTCTAGGTTGACATCATATTATGTAAGTTTTTCCGTATTGTAATACCGACTTTTCTGTTCTAATGCAATTCAGAACACAAGACAATGATTCAATTTCTATAGGTTTTCCATACCACAGTCAAAAGTTATTTTGGTAAACTTCAGTTTTGTACTGTAGTGGAAAACTTTGTTGCACATAAGTTTCTTTATGTTTCATCATTTTAGTTGATATTATCTTTGTCATTCTCGTTGTTATTGAATTTTTTGTGTCATTTTGCAGGAAATATTTATGATGGGGATATAACAATAGATGATGAGGTCATAAAGTCAAGCAGGTACTGCTAAATTGAACCATGTGTTTCTGAACTTGAATTTACTCCTGTTGTAGCAGAAGCTGATCTGTTTTAGTCCCTATAGGTGGCCTTGCACTCGATCATATGCAGACCCCGTGCAGGGTTTCGAAGATCAAAGAAGCAGTGGTTCAGCTTATTCAGATGAATCCCCAACTACTATCTCCAATGGGAAGCACCCTTTGAAGAAGAATGGCTAATGATAGATCTCTTTCCCCTATTCCCAGCCATTTTGACCTACCTATATGGTATATTGTGTATACTTGAATGCATGTTGTGGACCAAGAAGCTACCGGCGGAAACGAACCACAACTTTGCCTCAGACTCCCACTTAATGTAAGCAATGTACACAGTTATGCAATTATCAATGCATTTGCTTCCAGAAACTTGAGCTTATTATTAGCCATCATGAACACTTAAAAGAGTGAAGGCTGCAAATTGGTGAGAAATATGGCAGGAATTATATTCAACATACACCTTGGCATAGTAATGGCTATATTGCTTATATAGAGCATCCGAATGTGCTTCATGTCGACGACACAATTCTAGCATTGCTGAACTTGAATAGTTGGGTAATAATTCAAAGAAAGATTGCTGAGATTGCCTGTATTATTCACCTTTGACATACCAGAAGGCTAACAAGTTGTAGGAGTTGTGTTCTTAATCCATTTTGAGTTGCAGGTGGGTCTCATGACCAAAAAAATTGAAAGAAAAGATTCAGTTTTCGTATGGGTATCTGAATTTCAAATTTGATAAAGAATAATTCTGGTCTATGTGGTGCAATATGAATCTCTCTCCCAATACCTTTTAATCTCTTCCGTCGGACCCATGACGTGATTTCATTATTTACATGATGAAGCGTGGTGGACTTGAAAGACAAATTCTGAAAGCTGCTCTGTTTGGTTGTTTTCAGAATTTTTTTTGTTATCAAACATACAAAAACAAAAACAGGGGAGGGAGGGAAAGGTGTGGGCACCTTGCTGAAGGGGAAGAGAGCGTTCAAAGGGAGGGGGTGATCTCCTCTCCTCTCCTCTCCTCTCCTCATGCACGTTGGCCTTGGGTCAAGATCTAATTTCGTTAAAGAAATAAATTTTAACCAATTGAAAGATTGCTCTTAATTAATCTAGAAATCATATCGATCTCATTAACAATCAGGATTCGAAATACAATTTATTGATCAATCAACAAGAGATTCAACGATCAAAAGAAAGATCAATTTTTTGGGATCCTTCCTTTTTTTTCAAATGAAACGTACAAATTGCTAAGCTAAAACGGGAGATCTCTAGGGAGTTGGGAACTTGGGAGACAAAAAAGGCATCTGAATCTATATTCTGTCTCAAGCAAGTAATCCTATGAATTAGCTAATCGTGTATTTACAAGAAAAATTCTTCTCATTAGCCACTATTCACTACCTCACATCCTATGAAAAGCACTCTCGTACCCTATGAAAAATATCTCTACACCCTATGAAAAAATTATAAGTGTGGGGTATTAGTGAATAGTGGCTTATGCATAGTAAATCCCCATTTACAATGCATGTGTCTGTATATATTACACCACATTTACAATGTTCAAAGGGTAAAATTGATGTTAAACTCTCCGTCCAACATCAATTTTGAGAATCCAAATATTATCTTTTCAATTTTTTCAATATTATTTTCATTATGAATCACAAACTACCTGCGCTATTGCAACTTAATTGCTTTTCTTGAATTCTGCTTCTCTTTCCTAACCAAGATTCCTTGGGGATCACCTCCAAACAGCCCTATTCGTTCGCCCAAATCGACAGACAAAAGAAATGTTTTGATGGAGCCAAAATTGGGTAGGCAAAAGGGATAGCAGAGACGTCATAATTCATTCCCACATAACTGCTGAAGTGTTCATATATGCACAGCAAGAAAATGGAGATATATACACCACAGACAACTAATGTTCTCTGAATCACTAAGGTATCTTTAGGCTATATATCTAAAAATGATCACAAACATCACAACAAAAGTTGGTGATCCAAATCATGTCCTTCAAAGCTGTTGCTTGGCTACTTATATGTTGTACCTGATCTAGAATATATGTTCCAGACCAATTTTCTTCTCAAATTTCTGTGGTGGATCGATTTGCATTGCAAGTGTCCTCTTCCACATTTCGGCCTAGAGGCATTAGCACGTCGGCGAGGACTAGTTGAAGGGAAGAGACTTTTTCCTTGAGCTGAGCATTCTCTTGGAGGATTTGTTGGTTGCACTCGAAGAGTTGGATAAGCTTTTGGGAGAGCTGTTGATTCGAAATTTGGACCTGTTGAACCTGATATTGGAGCCCTTCAATTTGCTTCTTTTTCCGCAGGCGCGATCTCCGAGCAGAATCTCTGTTAGATATCATTCTTTTGAGCCTCCTCTCGTTGATGATGCTTTGTTGGAGCTCTTTTGCTTTGTCAGAAGTGGTGTCATTACTGAGATCAGATGATGCATTTGGAGATAATTTATGGAGTGGGGCATGAGTTTGCGAGTGAGGGAGGAATCTAGTGAAGAAAAATGGTATGGACTCTGGATTTCGAGCTAGGTTTGCATGGGATAGGCTATGGTGTTCAGCTTCATCTGGCCGCATGTTCTGGAGGCTCGAGATGTGATTGTGTTTGTGGGTGTGACAGAGACTCTGGAAATGTAAAAGGACATTTGCATGAGGTAGATCATGGAATCCCTTGCTTTCATTTGATTCCATGGCTTAAATTTTCAGGTGAATTGGAGAGAGAGAAAGAGAGAGAGAGAGAGAGTTACAAGGGAAGAGGGGGGTTATATAGAGGGAATTTAGCTATGTTATGCAGTACTAGGGTGTGTCATTTATTTAGGGAGGAATGCTATACATAAGCTATTATTCACTCCCACACCTCACACCTCATACCTATAGTTTTTTCATAGTATGTGAATGTTTTTCATAGGGGGGTGGTGAATAGTGGCTGATAAGAAGAAGTTTTCTTATTTAAGTGAGAGTAGTGATAGAAATAAAGAAAAGAACTTGAGAGATTAGTCTAGTGCTTAAAAAGTTGCTTTATGAAGTGAGGATAGAGAGATGAATTTGAGAAAAAAGAGAAAAAGATAGAAAGTTTCTTGCTATCTTATGCTCAATGTAGTTCAATATTTGCAGGCATACCTACATTAATGTATAGGCTTTCTTGAGCAACCATTTTACAGGGTTTTGCAAACACAACCACTACAAGAAACTAGACATTTTCTAGCGATTTTAAGATTGTTGCAAATATTCTTTTTCGGTGATAATTACCTGTTGGAAAAACATAATTGCGACAATAATTGAAAATTGCTGGAAAAATATCGAGGCATTTTTGATGATTGATTAACTTTTTGTGATGATATATATCGCCGCAATTGACTTTTCTCAACGATTTAATGTTAAACGGAAAAGGCTATTTCCGTCCATTTTTTGGACAATTGCGGTAAGAAACAATCACCAGAAAAGTAACTATTTGCGACGATTTTTACAGTTCGCTGGTTTAACATATAATTGAGTAAACAAATACGATGAACATTCGGCGTAGTAAACATCGTTGAGAATGATCAATTTCGACGATATTATGGCTTATTTTCGGCAATTTTTGGTGCTGAAAAATATTGTTTTTCTTGTACTGAATGTTGTCGAAACTGAAGTGACAAAATCCTCTTCATGATCATATTAATCTACCAATTCATAAGAAAAGCAAATTGGATTACTCCTATACTCCATGCAAGTTCAGACCCAACTAATTGAAGAAATTCATGGCCTAACTCGTCTCATAAAACCGGTTTTCTAAGAGAGGATTGCTCATTTCTTATAAACATGCCTAAGACTTTGTCCACAGGTAATGTTGGATTATTCCTCAACACCCTCCCTTGCGTGTAGGTCAATATTTTTTTAATCTAGTCCTTATCACGGGGTAAGTAGTGTGGGCCCCTATTCGTCCTGTGGCAGGTTCTAATACCATGAAGAAATTTATGAGCCTAATTCATCTCATAAAACCGGTTATCCAAGAGAGGATTGCTCATTCCTTATAAACATGTCCAAGACCTTGTCCACAGGCAATATGAGATTATTAATCCTCAATACTAATCCAACTAAAATTGGGATCAGAACTTAGACTGCTGCAGAAAGGCCCCAACCAAACGATTATTCTTTTTAATTTCTGACCAATGTTTGTATTCATATCGATGAACATTATTCTAAAAACCGGTAATTTATGTTCATCTAGCCGAAGATGTTTTCTAAGACAATGATATGAAAGCATTTCAACAAGTTATAACTTCATTAATTAGCGTCAAAACAAAATGTCAAATGATACCCGTGAGCAAGAATAAGATAATTTAATGATATATATACTTCTCATTAAATGTCCAAGTCTTAGAGTTTGTTCAAGTAGTAGTGTCAAATTTGACCACTATTTTAGGCAGGTAAATGAACTCACACATACATTTGGTTACAAGGTCTCTAATTAAGTAGCTAAGAGAAAAATACTATATTACCATATTATTATCCTGCATGTAACGCTTCAAGGGACACTCAAACCACATCTGATCCCATATTCCAAGAACTAATCAATGGTATAATTAGAGTCTCATTAGCACCATTATAAAGAACAAGAACTTCTCTCTCCCAAATAATGCGGGATCTCAAATACCACCTACATTCATCTTTATTAGTATCAGATATTGCGCTACATGCATCCGTCTCATTATATTAATGTTGCATTATTTATAAACCGTTGAATTTATTATTTTGAAAAATTGGGTTTGATCTAAAAAATTGATAGACAGTGCAAGCTATATTAATAGCACATAAAATGAAAATATAGTATATAGTATAAGGCGTACTTAAAACGTATTAAAGATTGCCATTAATGACATTCATTAACGTAAGTACTAGGAGTTGCCCCTTTTTGTTCATGTACACAAGGGCTATTACTCAAATGTTAGTGATATTTGGTACTTCAATCGATGGTAAGCAGAAAAATTTGAAGATGTATCAGATTAGGATCCAAAATGACGCCATGCATAGAACATATATTTTTCTTCCAAGTTTCTTCTCATGTGTTTGTGGCTCTTTATGAAGGATGAAATCAATGAATATTGTTAAAAGGCTTTTGTCTTTCGAAGCTGCTATATATTACATGAATAATATTAGTATACTTTCTCATTTTGACCGCTTATGTATTTAATTTTTTTTTAATATTTTTTACTTACTAATTAAGGAAGTAACTATTAGTGTATTGATATATATATATTTTTTAAAATATTTAAAAATATTTAAAAATATTAAAAAATGTAAAAAATAAAAAAATAAATTTTTTTTTTTGCCTAGATGGCACGGCTGGACGACAGCATAGCATCACTCATACTACATTAGCATAAAAATTGAATGAACAATATCGCTGCAGAAACTTCACAAAAAGGGGGCAGACAAAGCATTAATAGCTCTACGGAAATGTATGTCTCTAGACACTTCACTATCTACTACATATAGAACTTAAAAAACGTTAATTGGGTATCATTTTCGAAATAACTACTGATCAAACAAGAAGAATTAATGTTCAGTCATAATCTCTACCCTAAAATTTGGGTATAATTTATAGAGAAATAGACTAGACATGATGTATAAGCCTTATAACGCTCGTGTGTGAGTCTCTTTGACAAAGTTAAATGCTCACTAAATGTCGTAAGATGTGTATAGTACTGTGTCTATCTTTATAATTCGATACCGATCTACCTAACTTCCTGACTAGAATTTCCAAGAGTACTAATCTAAGCAATGTGCCCCTTATGACTTTACCTATATAAATATATATATATATAAATGATAGTTACAATCGTGAGTGTGTAAGCACCATGTAATCACTTTAAAAAAAGTAAATAAATACCTACATGAAAAGAAATTAATTTTTTAATAGTAGACTCCACTCTTTTTCAAAGAGAATGCATAGTACTTGCGTACTCCACGACTATATGTAGCATTACTAATATATAAATATTTTTGAAAAATTCTATTCATTATCTTTACACATCACATTTTTATTTGATTTTAAGAATTCAATAATTTTAAGAAGAATAAAATAAAAAAATTGAAAAAAAAATATAATAAAAAAAATGTGTGATATGTGGAAATGAGGAAGTAGCAAAACTCAAATCCCATATATCCTGTGCTGAAAGGATTTTGGAAAGCTTGCAATATCATGTGCAAGAAGAGGATGTTTTATTTTTTGTGCAAATCCAGTGCCATGTTTGGAAATGGCGGTTGCACCACCTTGATAGTGGATGCGGGTGTTTACGTGTAAAGTGGTGTTTAGATTTTGCCTTTTTCCCTTTTCGGATCATTTACATAGCTAGCTAGGAGTGAAGGCAACATTTTCTCATTCCCTTTTCCCAATAGCATTTATATTTTTGCATTACCAAATATAAAATGAGTTAATAAACTTGATATTTTCTTTATTATCTGTGGTAGTTGCAGAATCATTAATTGCCGAATAATTAATTGTTTATTTTTTTATTTAGGATGCCATTTTTTTCCAATATAATGAAAATTTTAAAATGCAAATTCCCATGTTGGTTAGAAATGGGAGTAGAATTGGTGCTTCTAAGTTTGTTGGGAATAATGCGAGTACAGGCCCAAATTCACAACCAGGCCTGAACCTGAACGGCCCGTCGAGTTGGGTCTAAGCCCAATACTTTGGACGAGCAAAACAGAAGAGTGAAGATACCGATGAACGAGTTTGGTGAGGAGGCGGGGAGATGATTCGGAGGCGATCCTGTCAGCCACCACGAAGAATCAGGAAACCTCGAAAGGCACCGCTTTTAATTTCGTGTCAGTTACTGTGCAAGCTGGGCTTGAATGTTGAGCTGACTTCAGTTGAGTTGAGTTTTTTTTTATAAATAGTAATGAGTTGAATAGTAGAGGGAGTTATGTAGAACCCATCTAAACTGAATTTAAAGTGTATTTGGATGTTAAGATGAGTTTAATACTTTTTATGAAAAATTGAAAAAGGTTGTGAATCCCACGTATTAAGATATTTTAAGTTAAAAAATATTATGAGTCTCACGTGTAAGAAGATTTTGAGTTGAATGAGTTTAGTAATTTGAGAATTGAATATTTAGATGTTAGATTTAGATTAAAACTAGACTGAACTCAACTGAATTTAAAAACCAAACGTAGCCTAAGAATACACTAGTGAGCACGTCAAAATTATGGTTCAAATTTATTGTTAGATTATTTTAATTATTTTATTTATTTATTCTTAATAATTAAGAATATGATTATTACTGTTTAATAAAAATGAATTTGTGGAAAAGAAATGGACTAGACTTTGTGCCCTTATCGATTATAAGAAAGATTATGAACCTCTCTTATCTTAATCAGTAGATGCTATTATTATTCAGAATTTTGCTAGTCATCATACTCACACTACATATTACACTTATTTTTATTATTTATTATTTTATTTTTTCTAATCTAATTGAATTATTTTACTCATTATTCATACACTACATATTTAGTAAGAGAAAAAAATAAAAATTTATGTGTGATGTGTGGTGTAAAAATGATGAGTATAATTTTTCAATTACAAATACGGAAGTGATAGAACTCAAGTGAAAGCTGCAGCAAAGATAATGCTCCCCCTCTCTAGTCTTCAGCAAGTATGCTACAAATTTTTCACCACAAATATATATATATATATATATTATCTTTTGTAACAAAGAAGACATAATACTCTATAATTTTATTAAAATACTTTTGTGATGGAGGAATATTGTCGTAACAAACCAAGATGTTGTAAAAACATCCTATGAATGCGTAAAAATCTGAAATCATTTGCAACGAAAACTTGGAAGATCTGCTTTATTCACTCTCAAAATATACTTAAAAAACTACGACGCATGTTAGCTTTCCGCATATCTTCCTCATGCACCTTGCTTGGCCAACCGATCCACAAACTGATTAAAGAAAACAGTTGTGCAACCAACTTTATTTGCTCCCAATAATCCCTCATTACCCAATGGACCTTCCCTGTCCCATTCCATTATTCTGTTTCTATCTATTTCTTAATCTGGCCTGGTTTGGTTATGCAGATAAAATGAGATGAGATGCTTTGTTGAAATTAAGTTGAAAAAAATATTGTTATAATATAATTTTTTAATATAATTTTTATGAAAAAGTTATAACGATAAGATGAGATAGTTTTGTATATCCAAACCGGGCCTTAATTTCTCACATAGTTTCAACCCTTCCTACAATGCATGCATTTCCACTATAGAATTTGTTCACTCACAAAAAAGCTGAGAACTTTGTAATAAAAACGCCATCATCATTTCTAACTCTTCACCACCTCCACATGAGCTTGGATTACCATAGCTACTGCCATCAACATTCAATTTATCATATCCAGATGCTTCAATGTCACTGCGCTCTTCTGGGCTTAATAGGAAGGGTCAAACACAAAAGGACTTCACTTGATAGAGACTTCATAAATGGATTAGATGGGCGATGAGATTGTGCTTGATTTTCCCCTAGTTTAGTCATTTTCTGCTTGTTGATGACTTTACAAATGGATTAGATGAGTGATTCGGCTGTACTTGAGACTCTTCCCCTGCCTTCCTCAATTCCCCAGAACTTTTTACCAACTCTATCTTCTTTTCTTTCCCAAGCTCACCTAACAACAAAGGAATTACAGTTTCTGATGTTTTACTAGTTTCAGCAGAAGTTGAGGTTTTGCCGACTGCAATATCAGCCATCATGCGTGCATCAGCCATTGAGTTTGGGAGAGACTTTTGCTTCATCCTTTTAGTTTCATTAAGCAACATTTCCTGTTATAAGCGAAGCATAAGATGAAGATTGAAACAACCCGTTGACCAATAATGAGCTGCACACCTTCAGACAATGAATGATTACCTCCAATATGCCATTGAACCGCTCAGCCAAGTTAGGAAGCTACAGTGCAGTAACAAGCTTGATTGCACCCTACATAGATTTTTCCATAGATAAAAGTTTCACTAGCTCCGTAGCCCATATAAGCTTGTCGCCTGACACAACAACCAAAAGTAATTAAGTACGGCTATGATATTTTCATTCTATTTTTTAGAATCTTAATTAGGGGTGTAATCGGTCCAGTTTGGCCCGGTTTTGAACAAAACTTGAGACCGAACCTGTATGTACCGGTTTTGCATTTTCAAGAGCCGATTCCGCACAAATTATCCCTTAAATCGATACTTTCGGCTTTACTGATTTCGATCCAGTTTTTCGATTTTAATATACTATATTATATATTATATAATATATATAATAGTATATAATACTATAGTGATAATATATTATAGTATATTATAATATATAGTGATATAGTATTAGTATAACTATTAGTACAATAGACTAGTGATATAAGATTTTAAAATTTAATATTATATTAATTAGTAATTTATAATATAAAACTATTTTATATGTAATTATATATTATATATAAAAATTATATACAATATAAAAAATTATAATATATATATGAACTGGTCCAATACGGTTCGATCCGGTTAAAAAAAAAAAAAATCTAAACCAGATTGATTTTGACTGGTTTTAATAAAAATTAAACCGATACCGGACCGAACCAAACTCGGTACTACACCAAACTCACCAGTTCGGTCCAGTCTGGTTTACCGATTCACCGATTTTTTTTACACCCCTAATCTTAAATATATAAAAGCTAGAAAAGCCTAGGTGACAAAAAACAAAGAATTATCTTTGGATGTTACCATAAATTGTAAACACTCTCCATTGCAACAGGACGCAATATGCCTCAAGATGCATCTATATATCTTGAGCTAGCTACTTCGATACCAAAAGCCTCATCATCAAGAGAAGTGGTGTCCAAAACAGCACGGGCCATTTCTTCCATTCTCATTTGAATCTACAAGGTATATACATCTAAAAGCCTCAGCAGCTGAATAGCATTAATTTGCAGATAAATTTTACATAACCTTCTGAATAGAAAAAATCTTGAAGCAAACCCAATCATCCAGAATATAAAGCGCACAGTTTTTTTTTCTCACACACAAAAGACTAATATAAATTGACAATGACGACTCATGTAAGAAAAGAAGTTGTTAAACATGAAGGGGAAGAAAGGACAAACCTGTGAGAGATGCATATTATCGAGAATAAACTCATTTTAAAGGGCTTCTGCTCCAAGGTCTGAGGAGGCAAGAGGAAATGAAAGATTAGTAGAGTGAGAACTGGCTTGGGCATCACCTGAAAAGGAGGAGCAAGTCAATAACTGACAAATGACAAAGCCAGTGGTCTTCTAGCCTAATGGCACCACCCATGGTCCTTAGAGACCATTGGGTCAATGGTTGGGCGTTCAACCCCCCAAACTACTAGAGCTGATGTCCCTCAAAAATCTTTCCAAGCAAAAAAAAAAAAAAAAAAAAATGGCAAATGATAAAGCAGGAGAATTGATCTTGAGCTATTATACCTGCGGGAATAAGTCTGGATTTTTGCAAACAATGCAGAACAGCTTGCTTGCATTTAACCCAACCACCCAATAATTTTCATCTAACTTCTCTTTATTAGCGCTGCAAAATCAAATCATCATTAAATAATATATTTTTAAGTTAGAGTAATTCCACATTCATAGAAGAATCTTGAACTTGAAGAGTGAGAGCCAACTGCCATCATATTGGTTGGTAAAAACTCTTAGCATGGCCTACAAATTTTACAAAAACTCAGATCTAATCTCAAGAAGCAATCTTCAGGGCTTCAAAAGTTATATGCCTAGTGAATAGAGCTGGAAATACCTTAGAATCATAGGAACTTAATTGCCCTTCTTCACTAAACCCAAACAATGTTAAATCCGCTCTTTTGGACAGTCATGATATATACTAAACCTATCCTTCCTAAGGATAAACTCTATGCAAATCCCCATCCTCATGAGACATGTCCTCCATAGGAAAGTGTTGATATCGTATTTTGCAGCCTGGGCAACAATGGTTGATTGGGCCTCGTAGGGTGTTATTTGGAGCCTCCGGTAGTATTCCGGTACGTACGGCTGTACGGTGGTGATGTGTACGTACATGGCGGTGAAAGAAAAACATAAGTGCAAAGAAAGTAAAGAGATGAACACATGTGTTTACGTGGTTCGGCATAATGCCTACGTCCACAGGCGTTTGGGGAGGAGAAATCCACTATAATATTCTTGTTTACAGTCTCTCATGGTCTCTCATATCTCACTATACAATGGTGATGCTGAATATAAATTTACTAAAAAAGAGACATTTGCTGGAGCTCCCTGTTCTCTGGTTGGAGGAGAGGTCGAAGAGGAAGAAGGAGAATTGAAGAAGAAGATAAGCCTCTGGAGAAGAAGAACTCCCTTTGGAGAAAAAGAAGAACCGAACGAGAGGAGAGACGAGTGCCCCCCTTTATTTCTCCGTAGGATCTATTGCGCGTGCCTGACCGCCCTCCTCTTTTCCTCATTTCTCCCATTTTCCCTTGCAGCTATCTCTGACTTTGGCCAATATTCCCTGACATCATGGCCTCCACTACTTCCTACTTTGGCCCCTAGCCACATGCCTCCTTGTCCCCTGCTTGGCCCAGGCTTCAAATTTTTATCCCCTCACAGAAAGTCTAGAAATTCATTTCCTGGTGGAGAGGCAAGAACCACTTTGGCGGGTGCTAATAGGGCCTGATATATCTCGACTATCGGGAGGTTAGAGGGAAACGTTTCCTCGTATGTTTTGTCATTTGTCATTAATGATTCTTGGACGGGGGTTGTCTATCCAAGAAAAGACTCACAAACTTACATTGGGCATTTGGATATGATTATCAATAATAATAGTCATTGCCATACTTGAAAAGCTTTTAGGGCTAGTTTGAGTACCAAGGGTACCTGAGGTACTCTCAAACACTCTCACTACTATTCTTTACTTTATTATTACTTTTTACCTACTTTTTCTACTATTCATTACTTTTCACCTACTTTTTATTACTATTCAATANAAAAAAAAAAAAAAAAAAAAAAAAGGTAGAGGGGAAAGGGTAAGTTCAACAACTTAGTAAGTGGAAGATGCAGTTCAACAAATGAGCTGATTATATTGAGTAGATATTAGTGTACAGATATATTCATCCGATAATAATGAATGTGCAACAATGAACAGATACACATTTAATATGTAGAAATGAGCCTTGATCTAAATAAAGGTATAATGCTAATAAATGCAACAAGTATTAAGTTATATCATAAATGATTATATTTAACTAGGCCATGATTACATAAAGATAATGCCGATTAATCAAACAATTATCAACTGGCACATTTTTTATTTTTATCTTGCCTTATCCAATTTCACGTTTAACATTATTCGTTGTTTATGGTATCTTGAAACCTACATGCTTGGTTTTGTTGAGATTATCTCACATCGGTTGTGAAATAGGCTAGTGGTCAGTTTATAAGTATGAGGGAAAGCCTCACTCCTTGAGTTAGCTTTTGGGGTTGAGAGAGGCCCAAGACGACCCAACACTGGTATCAGAAGTAGGTTTACCAACAATCTCAAGCCCAATAGTCAGCGGGAAAAATGGGTTTATCATTGCTCTGACTCAGGACACAGGCAAAATTTCTGTCTGTGCCTTTTCTGCTCACAAACTAGACTCCACATGCAACCCAACAATCTCTTACTTGGAGGCTGGTTCTCCACATGCCAGCCACTGTTTCCAGCACCAACCCTATCACCTCTGCAGCTCACAGCTCCCGTCTTCAAGCCAGAAGACGCACTGAAATCGAGCTCGACTTCTGTCTATCACTTGCATCGCCCTCAGTTAGCATATCTACTTGGTGACTCACAACTCCCACTGCACTGAGAATATCCAGTCTTGAACTAACCCTGGCAACCTTAGCCAACTTCCACTTGCTATATCTCTTGTCTTGAAAGATTTTCTTATTCTTCTGTGGCTCACAACCTTCTGTCAGCAAGATATAGTTGAAGGTAAGTGTCCACCGTGGAGGTTTGGTCTTCCTGGCAACTTTGCAAGCATCAATTATAGGTGTAGATGTCCATGGAACACTAGACGCTTTGCTCCCATGCCTCACACCTTTGCTCCACACCGTGGTCTCAGGAGATTTCCCCAGGCTTACGTGAGGAACAACAAAACTAACTCCCTTTTGCTTCCCTATGTAATTCACGGGATCAAGCCTGCTCTTTTGCACTCCTATATTTTCTCACACATCACTATTCCCTGATGCCATATACAAAGTATTAGATCCCTTAACACTCACGAGGACTAGTGCACACTTTGTGACCTTCCACGCTCCTTCAGAAAATGCTACTGTATGACCGCTGTCGTTGAGCTGTTCCATAGAGATCGGGCTTTTCTTCAAATCTGAAATGTGTCTGACTTGCTGCAAAGTCCACACGCTCCTGTTTGGAAGTAAGATGCTAACATCTCTCACTTTCACTACATCCAGTGCCACTCCATCAGTCCTGTACATTTTCTCAAAATCACCAGAAACATAGTCCTGCATGATCTCTCGATGTGAGGTTATATGAAGCCCCTGAATCTAACACCCAATCGTCAACCAGACTATTCACTGCAAAAATTAGAGGGTCCTGTATTTCTTCAGCCACCGCGTTTACAGTAGCATCGTCAGTATTTTCCTGATTACGGTAGTCTCCTTTGATGTGGCCCGGCTTGTCACAATTCTAGCAAGTGATCTACTACCCTGATCTCATCCTGCTCCTGCCCTTGTTCTTGGACCTGTCAGGTCCCCGACCTCGATCTTCAACACTCGAGGTGAAACCTGTACCAGAAAAATCCCCAGAGTCTTTCCTACATACCTCCTCATCAAGAATCATGTCACGTACATCATCGTAATTCAGTTTCATCTTGTCGGCTGAATTATTCACCATCATCCTCATGGCCTCCTAACTATTTGGAAACTATGTCAACAAAATCAACGCTCCAATCTCATCATCAAACTCAATTTCTACATAAGACAATTAATTTGTGATCGTATTAACGTCATTCAAGTGTTGGGCCACAAACATACCTTTTCATATATTCAAATTGAACAACTTCATCATCATATGCACATTGTTATTTGTTGATGGCTTTTCATACATACCAGATAGAGTCGTCATGAGATCCGTTGTGGTCCTCTCCTTAATAACTTTGTGTGCAACCGATCTTGACAGTGTTAGTTGAATAACTCCTAGAACCTGATGATCCAACATATTTCACTAAGCATAGTCCATGCTCTCTAGCTTCAATCCCAACAAAAGAGGGTGGAGCCTCTTCACATAGAGATAATTCTCGATCTTCATCCTCCAATAACCGAAGTCAGTGTCATCGAACTCCTCAATCCCAGGTGCTTTCGCTTTGTCTCCAACTATCATTTTTCGTTAGACTCGAACTTGGCTCTAGTACCAGTCATTGTGAAACCAACGATGACAAACAAATGAAAGCAACAATCACATGACACAAAATTAACGTGGTTTGGAAACTTTTTTATGTCCATAGAGTTGCAGGGGATTTTATTCTAGAGGAAATTACAATCACACACAGAAAGTTACAAGAGTACCATTATACTCGCATAATCTCAACTCTTTCTGTCTAGGGCTTTGTCTCTCTCTTAATATGCTCTCACACCTTTGCCTCTCTTTGTTTGATTTTCTGAACGTATACACAAGAGAAAAAAATATTACATATATATAGTGAAAACGGTGCTAGAAACCCTAAACAGAAAAGCTGGGTTCTTCGCTTGAGTGGGTGTCGAGTGCGCCTCGAGCTAACAGCCAATCGAACATTGGCTTTAGTAGTCTGTCGAGCGCTGCTTGAGCGAACACCAGGGTTAGTGCTTCGCTCAAGCCCAGCATCACATGAACCTTGAGCGAATAATCTATCTAATTTTTGCTCGAGCTCATTGTCGAGCACACCTCAAACTAACTAATAGATTGACTCGAGCAACAGTCGAGCGAAATTTCTGTCTGCACCTTTTTGGCTCACAAACTAGGGTCCACATGCAACCCAACATGTTTTGCCCCCAAGTGGGTTGTGCATCCTTTACTCCCTTCATCATTTAGGGTTGTCCTCTCATAGGACTTAGTGGTCTCCTGCCACGGGGTGTGCATCCCCCAAGAACTACATCCTTCATTGGAATTATTGCACTGTCCCATAATCATGAATCTGATAAAACAAGATTTGAGATTTTTAATAATGCTTCCGTAGACTTTCTTTTGATTTATAAGGTACGTTTTATTTTATAAATTGAATTTTTATGCATGATACTTCGTTAAAGAAGAAAGTTTTAAAAGCAAGTCATATTCATGTACACTACAACAAAAATGACTTTTTCCGACCAATTTTATAAGGTATGTCACCACTCTTTGAAAGGTTTGAAATTGACATTTACACAAATACTTCTCTTATATGTAATCCCTAGTGTTTGTTCATCAAAATAAAATGGATTACGTACATTGCTTTACACAATTTAGTGATTGAAATTATCACAAAGATTCATTAAAAACTCCGTGGCATTTTCCTATGTTGTACATGCTTATATAGGTTCTACCAATTCCAAGGAAAAACCACGATTGTCGCATCGATCTTCTCTTCTATTTCAAGTGTTTGTACCCAATATGTACGGGAAACTAGCTATTGCTGTATAGGGACTCGAAATCTTCTCGGGAGTAAAGACTTTGGGATGTAGATTGTAGTCGAAACATGGGACTCTGGTATTTGAATTTGGCGTTCAAACTTGGGGATTCGAATAAAGGAAAGTGGCTTCGACTTCGAATTAAAACAGAATCACATGGAGGCCACTATTATAATACCCATATTTTATACATATGAGTAATGAACACTATTTTCCATTACTAGCACTGGTCTTCGAGCATATGAGTGTCACAAGCAAAATAAACTTTTTCATTTCTTTTATGCATAACTCAATGAGATTATATTTAATTTTTAATATAATGATATTTAGATAAATATGATATTTATAGTTTTAGGATGTCCAAGCCCTGAACATTCTTTTTGAATAAAGTGGGTAAATTTGTGACTCAGTTAAAAAAGTTATATTATTAATGGTAGACCCCACCTCTTACAAAATGAGTACATATTCTAAAACTGCATCTAACATTATTCTTGTAGTTATATTTTTTCTTCTCAAAATTAAATGTTGTAGCACTAGCATGTGAATGGTGGTTGCGAGGAGAAATTTTTAAGTTTGCAACTGCTCAAAAGATAGCTCCATAATTTGGTAAAGTGAGCTGGTTTTATGCCTTTTTTTTGGAGCACTAGCTAGTTCAATCTGTATCCGTCATTCTTCATGATTCAGACATAATTGTATTTATACTATATATATATTTCAAATGGACTAATTAAGGTTTCAAAGAAATATTCATGCTGGTTAGGAGTGTAACCGGTCATGTTCAGTTTGGTTTTAGACATTTTATAGAATCAAACCGGTCTCAACTGGTTTTGGAAATTTAAGAATCGATACCGGACCGATTAACCATCAAAACATAACTTTCGATTTTTCCTGTTTTGGTCCAGTCTGGTCTGGTTTTTTCGGTTTTAAGTATAAACAAAATCATACTTCAACAAAACTTTAGCAAGTAATTAATCCATATCTCTCATTTTATAAATTTTGGCTAAAATGTTGTAAAATTAAAATATTGCTAATTTTTGGTTAAAAAATATTATAAAATTAAAATATTGTTATAATATAATTTTTATTTTAGGATTTGAAAAAGTTGAATTGTTTTTTGAGATTAATTCAAAGGCATTGCTCACAGATAGAGAGAGAGAGAGTTATCGATCGAAAGTTCGGCAGTGTCGGTGAGAGAGAGAGAGAGAGGAGAGCTGAGAGATAAGAGAGAAGAGAAATCACACGGGTGGGCCGAGGGGGTGGGCTTAGACGGATTTTAATTTTTTACTTATAAAAATGGGGTACCGGAGTTAAAGGTACCGGGTGTAATACTTGTAACTGGCTCTGGTTGGGCAGATTAGGGTGGTGCAAAAACTCATGCTTGAATGTAGTTATCCAATCGGGTTTTGGTTCGGGCTATTAGGTTTGGCTTAGTCCACTTGAGCCCAGCTCGACAGATGGCTCGAGCGAAGACAAGATAAAAAGTTTGCTCATGAGCCACTTGACATATGGCTCGAGCGTAGTCCAGGTAGAGATTTCGCTAGTGAGTTGCTCTACAGATGGCTCGAGTGGAGTCCAGGTAGAGAGTTCGATTGTTACTCGCTCGATAGATGGCTCGAGCAGAGTCCAAGCAGAGAGTTCGCTCATGAGCCACTCGACCGATGGCTTGAGCAAAAGGCTAGACAGAGAGTTTGGTCGTGAGCCGCTTGACAGATGGGTCAAGCAAAAGGCCAGATAGAGAGTTCGTTCGATGCGCGCTCGACATGCCGCTCAAGTGAATATCTCATAATATGGAAAATTAGGATTTCTGCCGTATAACCATATAAATATGTATTTTTCATACTATGTCCATACAATGTGCACTGTAATACGTCTCAAACACTGTTCCTTGTGGTTCCTCAAGTAAATAATATCCTCTGCATCTCCATGGACGTAGGCAAGTTGTCGAAACATGTGAAATTTGTGTCGTGTGATTGATTATTTGATAATTTCTCATTTATACTTTCTTTATTGTCATCGTTTTCTTTTATCCGGCCCGGATGAGCAGTCTTGTGTGGCATTTCCAGGTATCCCAGGTCGCGACGCTAAATTTGATATATAGGCACAAGTGTGAAAAAATGTCTGTTTTCAACACCACTAGAACCGACACCGTTGATGTAAAACGGTATATTGTGCTCTTGGGGTAGCTGCCCTGTGCGGCTCATGTGCCCATTTACATATATAAACATTAGTCGGAAAGTACTAAATCCTCGTGTTCCCACTAATTATAATTTTTAAAGTATCCACAGCATCGAATTAATTGGCGAGATCTATATAATGAATAATGCTGTGCATCATATGCATGATGGATCTGAGTCAATGCGACCAGCACTTAATTTTCAATCTCAAATATAGGCTCTGGAATGTTTTCCTCAGTGCTGGCATAATCAGTTGTTTGTTTAAAAGAACTGAATACTGTCTTTTCTTCCCATTTAATTTGAGATGCCTTGAGTGGCCGAAATAGAATATTTTTTCAGATTCCTTTAAAGCACAGCAAGCAGAATCAAGTGCATAAAATGGTAACATGCAAGAATTAAGCTTATTCAATCTGCAGAATGCAAGTTAATTGTGCCAGCGCACCAAAAGTACTAGAACCAACAGCGCAGCGATCGAGTACTTAGTTTAATTTTCTTCTAATCAAATTCTGATAAATGGAAGAAAAATCTAAATAAATAATAGAAAATAAAATTTCAAAAAAGAAAAGAATTAAGAACCTTAATTATGATCTTAAAAATTCAAAAACAAATGTTCTCCAGCAGTCGAGCCAAAGTAATTCAGAACTTGTTTAAGGACCCATCTGAATTTAGAAAATATTTTATCTCATCTAATCATTACAATTTTTTTAAATTTTTACAAAAAATATAATAAATAATTTAATTTTTTTAAATTACAATTCAACTTTTTCAAATCTTAAAACAGTAATAATATTAAAAAATAATATTTTAATAATATTTTTTTTTTAACTTTCATCTTTTATCTAAAACTATCTCATTTCATCTCTAAATTCAAATAAATCCTAAACTACCCCCAACTCATGAAACTAACATTTAAACCCCCCTCCCCATAAAAACAAAGACCGATTATGAAAATGAAAAGGACCCTCTTCACATTTAAAAACCTAGTCTAAGCATATGGTAGGCAGGTAGCCTCCATTTGTATAAGAAAGCGTGCCAAAGGCAACTTGGCCGGCAGCTGTAACTTAATTTTCGTCTTTAACTCAAACTCCCTTTTAGCTTTACGCCTGATGATATTAGACACAGAACAGTTCTTAACTACTTGTTGATATGGGGACTTGGATCACCCAAATAAAATAAAAATAGAAACCTAGGGCTTGTTTCTGGTCAACCTTGGCCACCA
>QEOT01007934.1:42929-53807 GCA_003123785.1 Pterocarya stenoptera
CTTTCTTTCCGTCGACTTTGTTGTTGAAATTTAGATTTCAGTTAAAGGTATTCCCAAAGATATTTCCTAAATATTTTTCTTTTAGCTCCGGGCGGCCAAGCAGTATTGATTCCTGAAACGCGTGAGCTGCCAACTGCAGGAAGAAGAAGTACTCGTATGAATGTTGAAGAGGTAAAGCCATGATAGTTCTCAAAGTTATAATTTTCTTTATGATGGGTATTTGCTTGATTCTAAGTTAAGTAAGATTTTATACCAGAAAATCTATGGTGGTGTTCCAGCTGAGGCTGAGTACGTTGGAAAAGGGCTTGGATCAGGAAGGAAAATGATGATTAAAAGGGATATGGGAATGGTGAAAGACGAGGGTTTGAAAGGAGACGATTTGAAGATTAAAGGGAGCGCAGCCAATTATGTTGGAATTCAGAATGTAAACTGTAAATTGCGAATAAAAGCGGTTCCTCGACCCAAGGATGATGCCAAAATGGCTGGTTTCGTAGCTTTTAATGCTGATTACCACGTCCCGAAACCTCATCCACCTAAGAATAACTAAGGAGGCCAGTAGTAGAGAAGTCCCATGGGACACAAATTTTGGTTCAAGTCTGCCTTTCCCTTTACTAATGTTTACTCCCTCTTAATGTTTACTATCTTTGGTTTTGTAAGCGATAATTAAAACAAGTACGGGTCATTATACTTAGCTTGTATGTATGCAATAGAGGCTTAATGTTTATAATAAACCCATTCTTAATGTACAAGAATCTTTTTAATTGGTTTTTTAATGTACAAGAATGCAATTACGTGTGTTGGGTATGTCCGTAATACCGGTTTTCTATCTTTTATATATTTCTGTGTTGAATCTCGTAGAAGGCTTTAAGTGCATGTAACGTTTCTAGAAATAATTAATTTTTGATGAGTTATCAATTCACGGTCCAACAATACACATTATGGAGAACTGATCAAAGGATAATCTACATCATGTATAAGAAAGTCCGATAGATGTGTGTGCTGATGTTCAAGCCCATTTTGGCTCATTAGGAGAAAAGTCCTCTTACTTTTGTATAAAATTATTGAAGATTGAGATATTTAATTTACAGCTAATTAAGTCAATGTTTTGCAACGATGGTGATTTCTAACTTGTTCACAATGTACATGATTACTAGAAGATCCTCGGATACATGATGCGGGCTCTAACACACTACAACACAATTGAGTTTTTGTGATGGTTTTAAATTTGTGAAAGTCCTGAAATTGTCACAAAAAATCATTTTCTGTGACGGTTTTAGGAACCCTTCACTAAAGATATATGAGAAATGGTTTTATGTTCGAACTATAATAATATTTCGTTCTAACGTAACTTAGACAATGTTGTTTTGGAATGATTACATTCGAACGTATAAAATGTTACGTTCGAATGGTTCACCTGCATGGCTTCCAAGGAGAAGTGGCTTGTAGAGCTTTCTCATTGAGCATGAAAGGACTGGGCAAAAGTATGATTCGAGTCCTTGGCACCCGGGTCCATAGATAGCTCTACATGGGGAGTTGGCTCGTCTGTTCCTCATACAATTTGTAACAGCCTGCTAGAAATTCAATGGTGAAATTTCTATAGGATTTAGGAACTTCGTGAAAATTTCATAAGTTTTTACGAATTGACCAATCATGTATATTTTGTTGTTTTTGATAATGAATGTAAACTCCATTTCATCAAGGTAAAAACCAATCGTACAGATTTTAGTTTATCAGCATAGTTAGTGTTACCACTCACTATGGTGCTAGAAGTGTGATTTTATTTATTTGAGATAGTTAGAAGTGTCAGAATATGATATGGTCTGCCCCATTAGACTCAGTTGATTATTTAAGATTTTATGGAGCAATAATTCGATTTTCAGTTTTCGGACGAAACGCCTGCTCTAAAATGCGTTTTATTTATTTTGAGGCACTTCGGGGTTGAATTTCAATAAATGAATTGCACAGTTAGTTTAGTGTGTATATTTAAGATTTTTCAGTGCAAATTTTATTTTTCATTTTTTCGGAGTGAATAGTAAATTCGATAGTAGCACATCATGCAGTATTTTCAGAATTATAGTGTGGAATGTCCAAATTAGGTTAGAGAAGTTTTGTTTGGAAACTTGGCAAGATGTTAGTGACACTTTGTGAATAGTATTGGGTTTGGCACCAAGAGAAATCATGACATTGAAAGTGAAGGAATCGTGGTGTGAGATCATGCCACCTAAGCAAAACTCTATTCCATCCAACCATCCAAATTGTGTAGAACTAAAGAGGGTTTTAACCCTAGTGAAACCTTAAATGGTTGGATTTCAATTAAAATCTCAAAATCTTGGTTGAAACCAAAACTCTAAACAATTTCCCCAAACCCTAAAGTTGGCCTCCAAACTCTATTTGATTTGATTTCTAGTATTGTGTTTAATCACTTGATTAAATCAATTTCACATGCTATTAATTCCTCAAACTCATGTTATGATATTATTATCCAACCCTTTAAACCCTCACCAAACCCTCTTGAAACCCAAAATGAAGCCCACTTGTTTAAGGCCCATGAGTTTTGGCCACCTAGGCAAAGCTTCTAGAGGAAGTTTCCACCCACCCATGGCAAATCAACTTCTGCCCTCAACAACCCCAAATAGTCCCTTGATGTGAGAGGAAAATCCACCTCATCACCTCCCTTCCACACGGCAGCAGCAACAACCATTCCCCTTCACTATTTTCACCTTTTTGTGACCTAACCACCATGCCTCAAGATGTCATACAAGGCCATACCTCTCTTTTCAGAAGTATTTTAGACATGCAGGTCATCGCTTCCCTAAATTCATCACTTTTCACCCCCATTCTTGGAGAGAAACCCTTGAGAACTCTCTCGAGAAGATTCCAGAGGCTTTTTGCATTCCATTTCTTGGAATTTTGTAAGTATTTTCTCACAATGATTCCTTCATGAAAGTTTAATTTCATGGTCTTTTGATCGGTCAAAACTTGTTTTAACTGTGGAAAGATCAATTTGGACAATAATCTAGATAGTGTGTTGTGTTTTAGAGTTTTTGACCAAGCTAATGGACAAATCTTGGTCCTAAAGTTTTATGGAGTGTTGTTAACATGTATATATGAATGTTTGTTCGAGATTAGTTGCATGATTAAATCTTTTGATGAAATATTTTCTCAAATCTAGAAATTTAGAAACTGGAAGAGGAAAAACAATTTCTCTTTTAAGAAAGTTTGAGTCTTTTGTGGTTTAATCTTACTTCAGTGGCTTTGATATTCTTATTTGAAGATCTTAAGCCTTTTATCTACATTTAGGATGTTATTTTGAAGAGTTTTGGTGTTAGTTTCAAAGATGTGAATTTTTATGCAAGAGATTACTCACTAGGGGTCAAATGTTTGATGTTTTTGACTACATCCATGTTTTAAATTATTTTTAGCCATGTGGTTTTAAGTTTAATGCTTGGATATACTTTAGGACACAGTTTTTAAACCATATGATGTTTTGGTTTGAATATCTCATGATAGAATGCCTTGGATTAAGTGTTTGATAAAAGCTAGTTGTGAAAGAAATTATGTTTTTGGCTAAGTGTTGGATGTGATTTTGTGATTTTTTGTGACCTTTATGTGTTGCTTCAAAGCATTTTAGGTCTTAGGAATGTGTTATGAACATGTTAGAAGAAATGTTTGAATTTTTGGAGTTTTTGGACATGTTTTAAAATAGTCAAAATCTTGATATTCAAGAGTTTATATTTTAGTTAAAAGGTTTGGATCTTTTTACCAAAAAGTTTTATGTTTATGAAAAGTATTTTTGTTGGATGTTTTAAGCATATTTTTAAACTTAGGATATGAAGATCTTCGTTGTAATATGTCGGTTTGATAATGAGTTTTGGAGTTGGAAGAAATTGCAACAAGAATTAAGAGATGTGGCCTTTGATAGTTTTGGTCCTATGGTGTTTCTCATAGTTGTGTTTGGTTTTAATTTTTTCTATGTTGATATTTGAACTTGGGACAAAATTGATATGAGGAATGTAAATTTTGGTAATTTTTGGAGTTAGAATGTGAAATCCTTAAGTTAGGGATAAAATAGTCTTTTTTCCACATGTAGATGATAAAATGGTAGTTTTACTTTAAGTTAGCATTTTTTCTTCCACGTTTCTAATTATTAGTTATAAGGTTTCTAACTTTTAGAATTCCTACTTATAGTTTCTCGTGTTTCTTGCTTAATCCTCGTAACGCGACAATCATTATAAGTTAGATCTTAACTTACTATCAGATTACTCTATATTTGTGAAGGGTAAGGGAACTACAATTTATGTATGTATGTTATTATATATGTCATGCCATGCCATGTCTTTATCTGTTACATATATTCTATTCTATCATGAAATATTTTTCTTTTACATAATTTATTCTGTCATGTATTTCTATTTGGTACAAGCATGTCATGTTAAGTAATGCTATCTGTTACACGTATGCCATCTCATGTAGTATTTTCTGTTACATGTTATGCTATGTTATGAAATATTATATGTTACTTGTTATGCTATGTTATGAAAAATTGTCTGTTACACGTTATGTCATGCTACTAAATATTTTTTGTCTCATAGTATGTCATGTCTTTTGTCTAACATTTGTGTCATGTTATGTTACGTCAGGGCTTTTTTCCTTTTGTTTCATGTCACGTTTCATCTCGACTACAGCTTGTGTATCTTGAGAACAACCTTTCAAGTCATGTCAAGTCTGTTTATATCTATCACGACCCTAAGTGCTAGGATGAGGTAATATCCTAGTGGAATACCTTTGTTCATGTTGGAGTATGTAAACTATTGTGAAATTTCCTAGGTTGACAAGGTGAAGATCAATGAGCTACTAATGGTACCTAATTAACTGGTCATCGAAGCACAGCGGGCACTAACACCAATGGTGCCACACTTCAATTTCATGTTATATGTACTCTTGCGGGTATAGATACCTGACACAGGATATGTATAGTACATGTGTCCACTATAGGTGCATATATCTGTGAACTGGCACATATGTTAACGCACTCACAGCTGGTGCAGATACCTATGTTATGATGTGGCAATTGATAGGGACACATGACTTAAGGGGACCTGTGTAGCACCAACTTGGCCACGTTTATTTATTAAGCTTATTGAACAATATTCCAAGTTCATGTATTTCACTCTTACGTTCCTGCTATGTTTTAAGTTCATGTTCAGTTCATGATTCAAGTTCACGTTTAGTCATGCTTCAAGTTCACGTTCATGTTATTCTGATCAAGTTCATGTTATGTCAAATTTCAAATTCAGTTCACGTTTCAATTCACGTCATGTCAATTTATGCCATGTTCCACATTAAGTTATTTTATACTTGCTTATGACTTTGATTATGCATTCATACCTCTATTGCCATGCATACATTATTAACTTGTGTGGAAGTTCTCATTTAACTTGCTTAGATTTGTATTCAAATCTCACCATAGTAGTCCCAACTATCATCCCCCTGAATGGTAGGAGATGTGTTAGGTTGAGGAGAGGGAACGAAGCCTAGCCAATTGGAAGAGGTTTATTAGATGCTGCCGACGCGACACGGAGCTTGTGGCCTCCTTAGATTTTTGGATAGTATTATGGCATTGTTGGTTGAGTTATGCAAGTTGCTCATCGAACTAGCCCAATGATTATATTCTGGTGATGTAATTATGGAGCTCGGTCTCCCATGTTTTGAGATTGCAGTCTTTTGAGACTCACACTATCGTTGTGGATGTTTATCCTTCCAGTATATATGAATCATGTTTTAAGTATTTGTGATTTCTTTAGTTGGGTATTACTCAAAGAAAACAATTATCCGCTGTGAATATTACATATTATTCGATGCCTGCTAGGTGCATTGTATCTTTATCTATTATGAACGGGGGCAAGTAATCTTGTTTTACATGTTTCGACGCTTCAAATGTCTGTCCGATCGCAAGTGGAATCTAGGGGCATCGCACAATTTATTGCGAACAGAAGAAGAAGACACCCCACAGCGTAGCTCCTTACCATCAAGTAGGCAGAAGACAAAGGTTTGAAATAATACATATCCATGTTCAACAAAGAGCGCATGACTACATACGACCAAGATTAAAAGATAACTTTGGAAGAGCCATGCTGAGGGATTTCATGGATCAAGCCGACAACTTCATTAACGCTGAAGATACACTCTGAGCCATGATCGAACAGAGAAAAAAAGAACTGGATCAGGCAGACAGGAAAGGGAAGGTACCAAGAGCAAAGCTCGCAAAAAGTTAGAGAATGGACCACGTGACAATAGGAGAGAGTAAGCCCTAAGAAAGGGCTGGGGTTTCAATTTAACCAGATTGTGCTCACCATCCAGAAAGAAGACCGGCAAGCCTTCCAAGAAGACAGCTACAGGAGCACTAGTCGCTGCTATTGCACCTTCTGTCAATCCACTACTCATAACACAGAAGATTGCATTTCGTTGAAAGAGGAAAGAGAGTAGACTGGGCCACTGAGGCCGTGGTATCCTCTCTCATGGAGACCAGAGCGGGAGTGGAGGAGGAGATCATGGGAAAGAAGTGTTGAGAGGGCCTACCCTCAACAGTCTAAGGGCGGTGACGTCGACTTACCAGTTGAAGATGAAGTTCCTAACCTCTGAGTGAGAGAAATTCGAGGAGAGCAAGTCTTGGCACAGGAGTGTTACGTGCAGGAATTGAAGCCAAGGGATGGCGGGGTGCATGTGGTCCACACCCCGGACAATGAACACACTCTCCTGCCCCCGCCCAAACATACCACAATAGATGGAGAGATCCGAGATGAATAGGCGCTCAAGAAGGTGGAGCCGAATGAACCACTGGAGTTTATCCTCTTGAAACCAAACTCTCTTCCTTCTTGCTTAAGCTTTATAGCCAAGTGGATGGCCTTAGATTTTGACTATTGCATGTTGGAAAAGTGGCGCATGGCAGATCTTTAGCTGGTGCATGTTGGACAAGTGGTGCTTAGCTAATGCATGTGGAACAAGTGGCGCACTAGCTGATGCATGTGGGACAAGTGGTGCACTATGTAACAACCCGCTCCTTTTCTCCCATGAATAATGCAAATTCCGAGGACATAATTTATTATAAGGAGGGGAGAATGTAACAACTCGCTCCTTTCTCTCTCGAAAGGTCATGAGTCTTGTTTTGCGTATTAGATCTCAAATATTTTAAATGTTTGAGAAGTATTTTAAATGGGGTGTTTACAGTGTTATTGAACCAAGCCTGATTTTAAGTAAGACAATTATAATATTTTTGAAAGCTACAAAAACATTATAATTGTAGAAAATCATTTTATCTAAATGATTTTAATTATTTAAAATATTATGGTACTTAAATTATGTTGAAAACTCTATGTAATTAAATGGTTTTATTCTCTTAAAAAGATAATTAGCAAACTTCATTATTTATTTAATGATGAAAGTATTTATTATTTTATAAGTTAAAGTTTAGTTTCAATCATATTCTATCTTAATTTCTCTCAGTGTTTTCAGTTAAATTAGTATATACACATTTTCAAATCACTATTTAATACCCATTGTTAGATCGTTTTGAAGACCCCAAGGTAAAGGGTTGGGATTAAAATCATAGCTCATAGCTTTCCTCCTCACTTTTCCCTTTCCCTCTCTCTTCTCCCTCCCTCAGCTCACACACGGGCAGCACCCACACCGTTGAACCCAGCCCATGACAACCCCCTCCTCCCTCTCTCATCGCACGCACGCAGCCCCTCTATGTGCATGGGTTTCTCCTCGTAGCGTCGCCGTCAGCGACCCCGACGTCACCACACCAACACCAATATCCTCCTACGTCACCGGTGACCTCCCGCTAGCCTCCCTATGCCCAACTGAAGCTCCCATCACCCACACGTTCTCTCACTCTCTCACGGGTCCTTTATGACCCACGACTAGATCCACTGCCACCCAAGCACCTTACCGCCTCAAGCCACCACCGAGCTCCACGAAGCCCCCAGCACCTCCTTTAGACCCTCCATGCCTCGCCATAGCCAACCAAGCTCTCCTTCCATTTTCCTTGTTTGAGACCCACGACCCAAGCTCCTCCACAAGCCATCATGTCTCTGCCGTGTCCCACCTCGGCACCACCACGAGGCCACCACCCCAAGACCTCAACCCAACGACTAATAGCCTGGCCCAACACCCAAACAGCTCCCAAATGCCCAAAATAGCCATTTTACGTGGCTAGCAGCCACCGGGCTTTAGCCACCACCCATGAACTCCTACCATGTTAGCCACCCTTGCATAGCCTAGGTCTAGCCGAGAATCCTAGATCTGTCCACCCAAAATAGTCCCATTGTAAGGCCACGGCATTGACCATGAAGGAATGGTCACTGCCTAAGCTAGTGCTTTTGGGCGTCCCGGACAGCAAGCAACGTATGGATTATCTTGACGCTGGAATAAATCTCTTTTCCTTTCTCTCGTTAGCTTTATTGTGAAATTCGTTGTGAATTGTGCTGTGTTATGGAGTTCGCTGTGTGGTGTGGTGATGTGAAATGTGCTCGTGTACGTGAAGTGTTGGGCGTAGTTGTGTAGTGTGCTGTGAACTGGGTTGTATTGGTAGTTGGGAAGTGTGTAGTAGGGGTGATGCATGGCGTAGTGTGGATTGAAGGGAGTGCATGTGGAGTATACTCTCGTGGCGTTGTGTGGAATATGAAGAGTGCATGTGGAGTGTACTCTGCGTGGCGTAGTGTGTCGACGTGCACTCTGCGTGATGTAGTGTGGAACGGGAAGAGTACACATGGAGTGTACTCTTATGGCGTAGTGTGGATTGGAAAGAGTGCAGATGGAGTGTACTCTACGTGGTGTAGTGTGGATTTGAGGGAGTACATGAGGAATGTACTCCATGTAGTGGATCGTGATACACCATGTGGCATGTCACGAAGGAATGGATGATTGCATTGTTGAGGAGCATAGAGTGTGATGTGTAGTATCGGGAAATGTGGAACAATGTCCCTGATTAATTGTGATGTGATCGTGTGGTCAAAGTGATGGTGTCACCATATGGCAATGTTATGGTTGTTGTAGGTGTGAAGGGATGGAGTGGCAAGGTCACACTGTAGCTTGGGAGTAGTCTCAAGCTATGTGACATGACGTAAGGTGTAGTTGTGAATGGAGTCCAGTTGTGTTAAGTGTTGGGATGAACTTGTAACGGGATGGAAAGTAGGAAAAGTCTTGCCAACTGAGTAAGCAAAGGTTGGTATCGGACTATGATGCTTGTCTACACAAGCGGTGTTCAACGGATTTCATGTTGGGTGATGAAAGGAAGTATGGTACATGTGTAATCTAGTTTGACACGTGCCGAACGAATTTACCATATGCAATGGGTAATATGTCTTAAGCATAGGTACACGATATTTAAGTCTCAGAGTTGTCTTAAAGTTGTGTGGTATGCATAGATGAGGATGAGGATGATGATGAAGCATAGGCTTGGATGCGGCAGTGTCGTGTGTATCGACTAAGATTGAAATGCATGACTTGGTTAGTCTAAGTTATGCATTGGAATGAGATTGATAGGAAGAGTAAGGTGTAGTTCCTAGTGTCTTAACCCTAAGGTGAATCATGGGGTTCTTTATAGTAGATAAGCACTCAAGGTAGGACGTTGAGTTTAGAAGAGGTAGTGACCCACTTATGGTATCCTCGAAAGAGGAAGCATAGTAAGGGACAAGTAGAGGCCTGGGATAGAAGGAGAGTGTTTCCAAGTGAAGTGTAGTTCTATTTCTTGTTTAGTTGCTTATGTACTAGAGAGAGAATGACACTAAGGTAATGTTATGTATGTATGTAGGTTGCCATTTGACACTCACATGAATGGACTGCATGAAATGTAAATAGTATGGAGTTTAGGTAAGTATTATGTTCATATTCTTCTAGAGTTTTCTAAAGATGCGAACGAAACGAAAAGAAAATACTTCCCTTTACAATGCTTTACAAAATGAACAACGTTTTATGAAAACATGCTAAGTATAAGTCTTCAAGTACATGTATGTAATGGCCATTCTTGGCAGTCCCTTTTTATGCAACCCAGTTATTTAATTGTATGCATGTGATGGATGGTTATACGTAGTAGATATTGGATGTGGTCTTTTAAAATGAAAATGTAAGGCTATGCCTCATGCTGTTACAAACCGATGCTATAAGTGATGCAAAGAAAATGTTTTAAACTGTCCCTATGACCTGATCCTTTATGGATGCCACGAACCGATGGTTCGAATGATACCTCGAGTGATGTTTAAGCTTATACTTTTAAATGACATTTTCCATGAATGAATTGAGTAATGAAGGAATGAATACTATGATGTATAAAAATACGTAACGGCTGACTCGTTCGAAAATGAGCAGCACAAAGGCTATCCCAAGTATAGGAGCGTGTCGAGTAGTAATTAGAAATAAATTCCTAGATCGTCTCCACAGGGAAAGTGCTAAAAATAAACTCGTGTAAAATGATGGAAATATTTACGGTGAGAAAATAAAAATAAAAAGGTGATGATATTTACAATGGATGGAAAAGTGCAGTGAAAAGAAAATTACTGGTCGCAAACTAGATTCATTTTGATTGATTTGAGTGGTTGAGATTGCAGTGAAAATTAAAGAAATTAAAATGCGAGACTGTGAATTTAAATTGCTGAAAATTAAAAGACTGGAATTTAAATGAGCAGGAAAATTAAAAGACTGAAATTTAAAGGAGCTGGAAAATTAAATGGCATAAAATAAATTGCAGAAAATAAAAGTGCAGGAAATTAAATACAGAAATTTAAAGTGCAGAAAATAAAAGTGCAGAAAATTAAAGACAGTAAAATAAAGGACAGTAAAATAAAAGTGCGGAAATTAAAAGTACTGAAAAATAAAATT
>QEOT01007935.1:6463-19251 GCA_003123785.1 Pterocarya stenoptera
TTGACGATGTATTTCACATCACCAACCAAACGGATGTCCTACAGTCACAAAAAGGGACGGTGCTTGTTACATTGCATAAGCTCCGATACTTAAATTAGTAACAACGTATAAAAAGAATGTACATTCAAAGTTCGAAAGAGAGATCTGTGACCTTTATCGATCTATTTATAAAAGAGCATGGCGTGATAGCCATTAACTTTGGCCAATGGTCCCCTCTTTCTCCCATGATCTCCCATTAATCGGAAAAGATGCTTCCCTTTTTGTCATGATACTCGGGTCCAGCTGCAGACCCTATTCCCATAGATTCAAGGATGTCTTACATCGTGCTTCGGGCCTTTTGTATGCGGGACTCTAGCTTTAAGCCTTTGATAGGCTTTCTGGAACTTACGGGTGTGCTTGGCCTTGGGAAATGGCCTCGAAGCCCATGGACCTAAATATCACCTCCACCTTGGATACATAAATATTACTTTTATATGGTTGGGAAGTTTTGAGGAGCATCCTTCATTATTCTGAATTGTAGAAAAAAATTTCAGAACAATGGAAACGAATTTTGGCTTCTCAATCTGTATCTATATCTCGAGGGACTTGCTCTTACTTGCTCGGATGGATGATTTAGAAATTCGGCAAAATATAGAATGGAAACGAATTTTTAACTGAGAAGTTGAGGATAGCTTTAGTTGGGACTTGGGAATGAAATGAAGTGGAATCTCCTTGAATTGGACGGATTGATGGTTTGTTGGCGTTCAATGGTGGCAATGCATCAAAGTTGATGGCTCATTTAATTGACTTTGGAGGTGGCATTTAGAGCAGTGGGCTGATTAAAAAAACTTGAGCTGCAGTAGTGTTAGGCGTATGATTGATTGTGGATTTTCATCAGCAAAAAGCATAAACTACCGGAACTTGTCCTGCAATGACATTAGTAAATTCATTCCCAATACAAAGACAGAAGGACTTAGTTAATAATGATCCCTGATATAAACCTAGTGTAACAGTAGTGTTATAGGAAATTTACTTGCAATGCCTCTACTGGTTCTTAGACTGGATACAGATTTGTTATACAAATTCTTTATTCACGTTTAACTTACTTTAGATTTCAAAAAAAAAAGTTTAACTTACTTTAGAGGAACTCCTTTGTACCCCAAAATCCGACCACATCATCTCTCTCAAGTACTCCTGTCATATGCCTTCTGTAAGCCAATAGAGACCATATGGAGATCTTTACTCATTTCTCTTTATTTCTTCTTTAAATGACTAATTAAGGAAATAGTTTCCATGGTTTAGTTGCATAATACCAAATCAATTATTCGATAATTCGATACGGTTGTTTCCTCAATTTTCTGCATGCTGTTATTTTATGCCTTGTGTTGATCTATATTCACAACCGTTCTGCATCTATATGAAGGAAATTACAAGGTAATGATGGTATGCTATATAACTTATTTATGCTAGGTTTTGATGATATGGATAGCATTTATGCATCACCTGAAGATTTCAAAAGCTTGATGAGTAGGGACAGGGTAATGGGGCTTCATCTGCTACAGTACTTTGTCACTAGATGTCATGAAATCGGGGTACTGATGTACTTGTTTTAATCTCTCTCTCTCTCTCTCTCTCTATTGATGTACTTCAAGTAACCGCATTTGTTTGTGTATGGACCTCATAGTATTGGATCAAATAATCTTTATATTGGAATGCTTGTAGGTTTCTTGTGTCGCATGGATCAAGACAGGTGATCCCAAAAAAGTGATCTGCTATGAGGTGAAGCGAGTCCAGCCAGATTTTCTGGTTTTGGGAAACCGGGGTCTTGGCCTGTTCCAGAGGTATGCTTTTAGTGATTATTTGAATATTCACGTTCCCTCTTCTCATTTCAGAACATGGCACCGTAAACCATGTTCACTAATTTTTGGATATGCTAGCGCTGCTTGTCTTGGAAGGCTATCGTGTTATATGTTGACATGGCAGAGGGTATTTTGAAAAGTAACATGATTCCTGTGCTGCTCTGCAGGATTTTCATAAGAACTGTGAGCGACTTTTGCGTGAAGCATGCTGAATGCCCTACCATCACAATCAAACGCAGGGCAGATGAAATACCTAAGGATCCAGCTGATGACTGATTGGCCTGAAATGTGCCTGATTTGTTTCATTCTGTTAATAAGCTTCTGACAGCATGAGCACCTCTTGCTTAAGTACTTGTGAGAAGTGCCCCTGTTTTGTAGATTTTGCATTTTATGGACTATAAATGGCCTACATATGGAGATACTTTGTTTTTCTCTGTGGACGTCGATTTCGTTTGCTGACTACTTTTGAATAACACAATTCCCACTTTTGGATAACAAAGGGCCAGATCAAACACTTAAGCCGGGCGCCAAAGTTTCGGGTGGATCACAAAGTTCTTCTCTACTTTTGTGTTAAACACCAAAGTGCTCGTATGAGAAGACTCCCAACAGCATATCTGGATCGATGGATTCCGTGGACTGTTCTCCGTGATCTGGACAGGTTAGTTCTGTTGAAGAGCACCTTTCTTTTAGTAGGAGATGCAAAAAATTGTGATTTGGATGTAGCCCAAACTCGTTCTCGGCTCGTTGCATCAGCACACTTACGTATTATGGGACTCCCATGTCAAATGCATATATTCCAGGCAGGTGCAAGAGGAACCCATTTATAATGTAATTGGAAGTATTACATCGACCAAACTAGCCCCAATTTGAAGTCTCAGACTCTCAACCATTCAGAACTAACAAACTAATTGGAAAGAAATTCGTACAAATTCCATCTAAAAGCAAAATGAATTCAATTTCGTGACAAAATTAGCAGCCTGACTATATGGATTTTGGGGTAATTTTTCTACGGGTTAGGTGATTGTTTATTTTGGTTAACTTGGACAAGGTCAGATTTGAATAGGCTCAAGAGTCAAATATTGAATTCTTGAAACAACACAAGCTAAATGTTACAATTAATAACAGAGATCCATTATGATAGGAGAGGAGGTATAAAGTGATGAACANCAACCATTCAGAACTAACAAACTAATTGGAAAGAAATTCGTACAAATTCCATCTAAAAGCAAAATGAATTCAATTTCGTGACAAAATTAGCAGCCTGACTATATGGATTTTGGGGTAATTTTTCTACGGGTTAGGTGATTGTTTATTTTGGTTAACTTGGACAAGGTCAGATTTGAATAGGCTCAAGAGTCAAATATTGAATTCTTGAAACAACACAAGCTAAATGTTACAATTAATAACAGAGATCCATTATGATAGGAGAGGAGGTATAAAGTGATGAACATATCTACCTATACAAATGAGCATTGCAACCAGTTCAACTAAGACAAGAACAAGACCAACCCATCTGTATCAAGTAATAAATACGCACCAAAAAAAAACTCCTACACCTTACAAACATCCACAACAAGAAAGTAACATTATATATATCTCTATGTCTAGACATCGATCAATAGCTATAGCTATAAAGTAAATGTGCCTATGTATATAACCAAAATGCTCAGTTTCTCGTATTGTTCTGACCTAGGATGAGGAAGATCCAACCATGGTGCTCACACTCTCCAGAAGCCCTTTTATCTCGCTTTCTAATTTGTATTTCAACTCCAGCGACACCTCGCCATCCGAGTTCTCCAGCATTGAGTTCATTATCTCAAGTTTCTGCCTTACGAAGTCAAGTTGTAATTGCGGTGAAGAAGATGTCTTCTCTGGAGTTTTGCCATAGATCGGAGGAGAAGCTTTTGGCTGTGCTATTTCTCTTAGTTCACGAGTCTTCAATTGAGTTGAGGGATATTGCAGGTCGAAAGTCACTGTGGCAGCTTTAAAAGGGTTGGAGTGTAGTGAATGACTGTAGGCTTCCTCTGCATCAGAGCTCCTTACAAAGGCAACCCGAGCACAGAAATTGTTTGAGAACACCTCAGTTTCTGCTTCGTTCAGCATCCCAAACTTGCGATAAATTCTAACCAGATTAGCTTTAGAAGGCAAAGAGGATTCTGGGCCAAATGTCAACGAAATCACCGTGGGTGAACCTTTTCTATCTGTGTTATCAGGCGTTCCAGCAGCCTGCTTTGATTTATCCAACTTTGCATCTGGTGTTTTAGCAGCTCTCTTTGGTTTAGCTTCGCTTAACTCTGCTTTGTCATTTCTCCTAGCGTCTTGTTTTTCAGAAGCTCTCTTTGGTTTACTTTTATCGTATGATTCTGCTTCTTTGTTCTTCTCCGTCCTCTGTTTCTCAGCAGCTCTCACTCTTTTAGCTTTATCTAACTCTGCTTTGTTATTTCTCCTCTCATCTGTTTCTTCATCAACACTCGTTGGTTTATTTTCATGAGGCTGTGCTTCTTTGTTCCTTTTCCCCGTCCACTGTTTCTCAGCAACTGTCTTTGGTTTAGCTTCATCTGACTCTGCTTCTTTGTTCTTTTTCCTCGTCCTAAGTTCTGATACATGTCCAGTTGATTTGCTGTTAGTATCATTCCGGTCGTCATCCAATGACCCAGGTTCCGAGTCCAGATTCTTTCTCTTTCTACCAGATTGATGCTTTTTTTCCGCTTCGGAGTCTGATCCATCTCGATAGACTGAACTTCTGAGTAGGGACAGAAAGCCCTCAACCATTTCAAATGACTTCTTTTCCATGGGATTCAAGGGATTAAGAGCTGCTCGTCGAACTTCAGATAGCACTTCATTAGCAGATGCCTTAACTTTCAAGGGATCAACTATCGAGGTCCGATCTTGTTTTGGTGTTCGAGGGCTGGAGATATCAGATGGCTCACGGCCCAGATCAATTTCTTGGGAGACTTTCTTCAGAAATATCTTATCGTTAAACTTCTGAATTGGAGGGGAGCCAGCAATAATCTGCTCCCCTAAACGAGCTTCGTCAGAAACTTCAAGGGAACCTGTTTCTTTTTCTTTCCTTTGTTGACCCCTAATTAGACTAGTGAAGGGAGGGGACAAGTACTTGCTCTTCTTCCTTTCCCTTGACATAAAGCCCTTTTCAATTTGTCCTTTGGCCTCGCCGTCACTTATTTGAACTTCAACATTCTTCAACTCCCTTTTTGTTGAGGCAGGTTCATCATTAGCTAGTTCTTTGCCACGATCATCAGCAATTTCAACGCTGACACCGTAATTTTTCTTCCTCCTTGGGCTCTTCCTAGTTTCTTCCCTGCTCCAGCTGCCATCATTTTCGACACTTGGAGCTTTGCCATCACTTAATGGACCCAACATTTTAGCCTTTTTCAAAGACCCCGTCGCAGAAGTCACATCATTGCCACCCTTACCATCAGTTTGGTCACTGTTTTTCCTCTTCTTCGTCCTAGATGATGGCACCTGCTTGGCTGAGTTTGCCCCTACTTTAGCCACATCCCAAACCTTACATTTGGCCTGAGCATCAATGCTCCCTTCCATAATTTCAGCAATGCTTTTCTGCTTCCTTCTCTGACACAGTCTATCCTCTGAATTCCCTTGGCACTTCTGCATCGTGGTTTGAGCAGTTTGGCCAAACTTGGGACTTACCGGTGAAGAAATCCAATCTTCTGTGAAAGGCCTGTGAATTGGGACTTCTACCGAACTGCGAATGCCCACTCTGCTATAATCCAAATTGTCTTCTAGGCCTGGAATTGGTTGTGGTTCATGATACATGGGCAAATGATAATGCCCCTTTGCATGATAAAAAGCTGCCAGCCGGCTCTTCAACAACCCCAGCCCAAGTGCACCATGTATGGAAAGAGTCTGCGCAATACGTTTCATTTCAGCAAGAAGGTCCACTGGTTGAGACCAAATGTTTGAAAGCTTCCCAATTCCGCCTTCAGGCAAAAGGACTCCATCCTTGATTCCAGCATTCGCTACCAATACTCTATTATCAATTCCATTTCCATTCTGATTTGTTACACAAGAACAAGTCATCTCTAGCCCTAAGAGCCTACCAATCTCATCCACAGCCCTCTGCACAGCATAAACAAAGCTTTTCGAGTTACTTTGCCTTGACATCTCTTCAAAATTTTCTTCAAAGGGTTTCAGCTGAGAGGGTTGGCACCAAGCAAAGGTGCCATCCCCAAAATATGCTACAAGCAGCCGGTCCCTCACTTTGAACTTGACTGCGTAATCCGAAGCATCCAATGGATCATATACCTGCCCTGGCCACCATGGGTGACTCCTAATCTTACCCCACACAAAGTCACCCACAGAAAAATTATACACGTCATCAACCATATCCTCCTCAGCTTTCCCGTCGTCGTTCTCACTGGTATCTTCAATCGGAACCTCAATAGCATCAATTTTCCCATCCGAATCCTCCTCATTATCGCTCGAAGAATTATCATTTTCTTCACTCCCAAATTTCTCTCCCAAATCCCTTCTCTCTTCAACACTCTCCCTCTCGTTCTCGCTACCATCTTCAACCTCAAATTTTCTGACACTTGCTTTCAATTTCAACAAGGAAGACACTCCTCTCATATCAGAGTCCTCAAGCCCATATTCATCTTTACTCGAAACCTCGGTCTCAACCACCCGAGTCTTAACTACTTGAACAACCCCAGCACCCATATCACCATTCGGAAGGGTTCTCTCTGGACCGGACCCAGAACCGGCCGAAACGCCAAGACTTTCTTTAAGGGGCTTTTCAGGGGAGACATGCGGTATCGCTGGTTCAGCTGCAGGACGAGAACCCCCGGCTAGGGTTTTAGACCGTGTTTCAACTGTTCCCATCACCGGGAAAGCGTATTCCCAACCACGACAACTGAAACGGAAACGAGATAGGAACAGAACGACGGGTAAATCAAAAGATTGCAGGGTTTGGGGTTCTTCCTCAAAGAAGACCCCAACATCGGATTTAAATAATACCACCAACAAAAAAAGACAAACAGAATAAAAGTAGGGACTTTATCATTGTTTCTATAAAGAATAGAAAAGGGTTGGGGGGGGAGGTACCTGAAGGCTGAAGAAGGGGCTAGGGATTCCAAAGCCTTTTTTTATTTTTTATCCTTCGGAAGCGATTCTCAAGACCATTTTAGAGAAGACGGTGGAATCAAATTCCACAGAGAGAGAAAGAGGAAGATGGGGGAATTGAAAATATCGGGGGTGAAGGGAGGAGTGGAGAGGATCGTCTCATTTTCAAGCGGTGGTGACTCGGCGGTATTTTGGGCTGTCTTTTGTCGTTGGTATCAAACGGTCACTTTCACGTTTTTATTATGTAATATTACTTGATGCGCAACGCTTCGAGTGGATATTAGTTGGTACTCGCTGCCTCGGCTGATAACTTCAAACCTGCGTAGACTGTAGACCTCCACAATCTGAAAGTTCATTCGTTCATAAAGTAGAAGCTGAGCTAGCAACGGACTGTTAAAGGAATGCATGACACGTGTCCTGTAAACCTTAAAAAACAAAAACAAAAAAATCTATTTTTTTTATGTTGGATTTATTTTCTTCGAATAGAATTTGGACGTCCTGTCCTTTTGATGTATTTTGCATTATCTACTGCATGTTATTTCACATGTTACACTCTCAAAATGCCTCTCCCTCGACGTCCTTGTTAGGTATAGACCATTTTCGCTTGCTATTTTTACTCGAGAAAATTAAGCCTTGAATTGTGCCAAAAATGACTAGTTACTTTTCAAATTCTCTGACTCTTGTGATGGCTAAGAGCTAGACTTCAAAATAGTTTCACAATATTTATTGAGTATTTATGGTTATTTATTTAGTTCTTTTGGATAGCATTAAACCGAATTAATGACAATAAATACTATAAAAATTACTTTATATATCTATCTCGTCTCCGCTTCGTATATAGATTATAAAGTTTAGACGAGAAATTCAAAGTATCGTGTTCAAAGATAAATATCCCACGAAAACTAGAGTTCATCTTATCTCAATTAGCCCACAATCTCCTTCTAGACCTAGACTTAGGTTTAGGGGTTTAAGTGGTTTAGTTCAATCCATTTTTAGACATATTATTAAAATGAATCGATCTAAGCCGGTTTTAAAATCTTGAGACTCGAAATCGACCCGTTCATCTAAAGAATTGAAATTTTTTATTTTTTCGATTTTGGTTCAATTTTACATGTGTTGTTTTGTGAATTTTTTTATTGGATTGATTGATTTTTCTAACGCAAATGAATAATTATTTTAACCCAAATGTGAGTTTTAGAGCCCAAAACAACATGCATATAATCAATGGAAAATTAACCAAATACAAGCTTAAAAAAAAAAAAAAAAACCAAAAATACACTAATTAGTTTAATTAAAACATGCATGTAATAATGCTAAAAAAACCTATTAAAACTTGCTAATAACAATATCCCCAAGGGTTAAAACTAAAAGCCTAAAACATACATATAAAAAACAATTAGTCAACATAAGCAAGAATATACAAATAATTGCAAATGCAACCACTAAAGTGTAAAAATGTACTTATAAAAAAAGATAATATATATATATGCTAGACTTATACCATATCATATATGGAAGTATCTAACTTAATATATAAGGATAAATAATAAAATTTTAATAATTTAATATTAATATTCATGTTTAAGAGTAAGTTTATATTAATAAAATATAAATAATAAGATTTAAATTTTATGTTATGTTAATTTTATAATATATATAATATATAATATAAAAAAATTAAAATATATGTTTTCAGTAATTGAAACCAACCAAACCGGATCAAACTAACCGGTTCAATTAGGTTAATTTGATCGATTTTTCGATTTTTTCTTTCTTTCAACCCTACTTAGGATAGCTTAAGAAAATAAGCCGGCAGCCGCTTATACAAATCAAGCTTGGGCTGTCTAGAGGAGGCCCCTCCATTACCCATCTCATTTTTACCGATGATTTATTCCTTTTTGGTTTGGCCTCCACCTCAAATGCTCAAAATTTTGCTAATTGCCTTGAAACTTACAACAAATGGTCAGGCCAATGTATCAACATTAGAGAATCTTCCCTTCACTTCAGCAAAAACACCACTTAGAATTTCATCAATGAGGTAAAAAAATATATATAACTTCAGAATCTCCCCTTCTAACTCAAAATACTTGGATTTACCTCTCTCAAATGGCCCTGAGAGGGAAAAAATTTTGAATGATTTAATAGAAAAGTTTCAAAACAAACTTCAAGAATGGAAAACAAAGTTTCTTTCTCAAGTAGCAAGAATCATCCTTATAAGAGCTGTTGCTAGCTCAATTCCTTATTACGTCATGTCCACAACTCTCATGTCAAAAACTCTTACCAAAGATCTAAATTCTCTTTCTCGAAGATTCTGATGGGTTATGAGGTTAAGGAAAAACGGAAACTCATCCCAAAATATTGGAAATCCATCTATTTACCAAAATCTATAGGAGGTCTAGGCATCAAAAATATGTTTTCCTTCAACTCTACACTGGCCACTCAATTTACTTGGTCACTCCTCAATGAATTAACAAGTCTTTAGAAGGAAGTTATTTCAAAAAAATATTTAGGCTCAAAGTCCTTTATGGAAATTCTTCCCAAACCAAAAGACTCTTTGTTCTGGAAAAATCTCCTCAAACAAAGAGAAGTTCTCCGCTCCAGTGTTTGCCATCAAATTAACAATGGTATCTCTACCAAGGTTTGGACAGATTCTTGAATCCCCACCATGCCCCAAGCCTTACCTCAACCAAATCCTCATAAGAACTTGGATCTGGATCAAAACATGAAGGTCTCTAAACTCACTCTAGAGGATCTAAAACATTGGAATGTCCTTCTCCTCGACACTCTATCCTTGAAAATCACCTCAAAGGAAATCCAAAAAATCCCTCTGGCCATTCATAACTTTCACCACGTCCAAGACAAAATCAAATGACTTCATTACACTTTGGGAAACTTCTCAGTCAAATCAGCTTATGCTGCCTTTGTGAATGGAAATAACCCTTCCAACACCAACAATTGGCTCTTAAACTGGAAGAAATTATGGAAATTAAAATTGCAAGACAGACTTAAATTATTCCTCTGGAAAAGAAGCCATAATATTCTTCCTACCAAAACTGAGATCAACAAAGTCATTCATATTGAGGAAGATCAAATTGTTTGTCCTTTCTGCAATGTTGCACCTAGAGGCATCTCTCATCTATTCCTTAATTGTATTTATTCTATAGTCCTATGGAGACAATCAAAATGACCACTTGACACCTCCATCTTTGCTAGACAACCATTCCCTGATTAGATCAAAAACATTGTTAACCCTTTAGAGACTCTAAACATCCTAGAGGAAGAGCATCACTCTTTCCAAATTATTTCACAATTGCTATGGATAATCTTTGGTTTCTTAGAAACAAAAAGGTGTACAATCACTTATAACAAATCCAACTCCTTTTGAATTTGCGAAGTCAATGTTCTCAACCTTTCAACAACACTCTGTAGCTTGGTTAACCAACAATACTTCCTCTGATACTAATGAAGATACTCCCCCAACTGGATACCACATGATCAATTTTGATGTTGCAATAGGGGACCATGGCAGTATCTTGGCAGGCATGGTTGGAATGATTTAGGTGAAATTATTTTTGCAATCGCTGACTTTATTAACAATGTGAACCCAAATCTTGGAGAAACTACAACAGCTTTGATGGCCATCACTGAAGCAAAGAGACTTTGTTTGCAAAAAATAATTATAGAAGGGGACTCAAGCATCATCATTGAAGCAATTTCCAACCCATCCAACGCAAGGGACTAGGCAGTAAGTCCTATTATCAGTGACATCAATCACAATCTCCTTTTCTTCAAATAATAGAAGATTAGGAAAATTCATCATTCAAAGAATCGATGCGCTTACGACTTGGTGCAATGGGCAGCAGCAATGCAAGTCTACGACAATATTCCAAAATTATTATTACCACCTTCCTTGTTGAATTTTCATTGTGGAAGAGATACACCTTCCATATCTATATGAATGGATCGCTACTAACTTTTATTTCCAGTGTATTTTTCTTATAATTTATAAAAGTAGTCAGCTTGCTCCAAAAAAAAAGAAAATATCCTTGGGCCTGTCTGCATCTTAGTAATCATTATCACAGCCAAGCGATTTCAGACCAGCACATCTGATGGCTAGATTTTCTTGGTAACAATAGTTCGGCTTTTCAATTGTTATTAAAGCAGAGAAAATGTACAAAGCAGCTCCTCCTCAACCCTCCATTTATTACGTCTTTCACTTCACTTGCTTTACTTGTTGGAAGATCCTGTCTTAATACCTTAGGATTGGAAGCAAGTTTTGCTTAGCCATCACTTGAACCCTTGAGATAGATATGATCGACTTCAACAATTCAGTAGCCCCAGCTCCTCTCGGGAGAGCAAATTAGCACCCAGCAACATTTTCCCAATAAAACACTGAATTATCGGTTGGAAAAAGTTTAAAGAACTCAAGTGTGGGTGAGAGAAGGCAAACGGTAACGTAGGGGAACTAAAAGACTGCATGTACTGAATTTTTCAAGAAAAATTATTTTCTTGAGCAACTATTCATCACCTCATACCTTACATTTTATGAAAAATACATTCACACCCTATGAAAAACACCCCACATCCTATGAAAAAGCTAAAGCTATAGGTGTGGGATGCGTGATGTGAACAGTTGCTGATCTGTAGAAAAACTCATTTTCCAAAAGCTTGACATCCTTGTTTGCTTGCCTAGGCCAAATCTATTACAGGTTGGGAACTATGTAGTTAGACGAGATCATGGATCAAGATCAGAATGAAGAAGGAAGGAAGTTTGCATGAACAAAGCCTGAAGTCCTCAGAGTGATAGTAAAGAATAAACGAAACGCACCATTTTTGTTAAGTATTAGTTGATTTCGTTGTAACAAATTGAGATTGTGTCATTTAGTAGTAACTGAGAATAAATAGAATGGTGCCGTTCCACAATTGTCGTTGAGATCATTAAATGGCCGAACTGGTTATAAATTTGTGTAGTTTACATAACAGAATTCATGTAACTGAAGTGTTCATCTATAAAAGGTAGCCGATAGCTGGGAATGAGGCCAACTTCGGAATCCAGTGTTAATCAATTCTCTTCTCTTCTCTCTTTCTCTAATTCTTGATCATCCTTTCTGGAAGCCTGACTCCCTTGAAGCAATCACCATTTACTCGAGTGTTCATTATTAGCTTAGGGTCCATTACAGAATCAAAAAAGATGTGCCGAGACAATTTCAAAACTCGTTGGCTGTTGTATTCCAAGCACTACCAATACATACATATGGCAGAGGCAAGCTGTTAACAAGAAACAAGCTGCCCCTCCTCAACTCCCCCATTATATTGAAATAAACTTGACTCCCAACATCTAATAAAATTAGAAAATCCATCCCCAAAAAGGAACCAACAGCACAGATCAAGGAAGGAACTTTCATGTCTTTTTCTTGCCTCTCTCGGTCTTCAGATGTCAAAAGATATGCAGTACATCTCGTTCCTGGTGGACAGTAATCCGGCTCCTATAAGCAGAAAGGTAAAAACTTAAATTTGGTTATAATCAGCACTACCGCTTAAGATGATCAACAACTTGCTCGGAACTTAGATACTCATAAACAAAGAAGTTCATTTGAACTTTTTCTCGGGAATGTTTTGTATCATTTCATTCTATAAGCAGCCAGTTTAACTAGTAGATGCCAAAACAGTTGAGGAAAAAGTTACGTTTTAAGTTTGTGCCTCAATGCAGCAAAATGTTGTAAGAACATACTGGACTCTTAAACTACTTGGCTATTGGATCGCAGTCCAACTAACTCTATATTAATCAGGTATGCAAAAGCATATTGTTCACAATAACACTTTTTAACCAAAAGAACCCCCCCCCCCCCC
>QEOT01007936.1:759-25494 GCA_003123785.1 Pterocarya stenoptera
ACTTTTAAACCATTGCAGCATAACTCTTAATATCTTTTAACAAATGTGACAACTCTACTGCCATTTAACTAAGATAAACTGAATCAACCCTTGGAAGAACTACAACGAACATACCTCGCTCAACAAATATGATTGCTCCAAAATCTGTTGTGTCCTGACACTTGAGAAGTATTATAAACGTTTGGAAATTTAGAAACTCATGGAACTAAGGTAAAAGCTTCAAATTCTTTTGTGTCCCTTTTCATCATTCCTTCTCTTATATATATTTATATCTTTCATTCAGGTTTTAGAGCCAACCGATCATATTAATTCATGCAAACCGATCAGCTGCTCCGATCCTTCACATAAAGAAACACTAGAGTTTTTGTAAAAGATGAAAGCCTATTATACATGAAGAGATGCTTTTGTTATGAATTGTTTGCACAAAATCTGCTTAAGTAACCACGGCCAACTTCTAGAGCTGGTTTGGAATGTGGTATTTAACACATCTAAACACAAGCATAGAAGCTGCAAAAGACAATTAATTTTGATAGTTCTGATTACAATTCATTGGGCAAGTCTGGCAGCCTGTTTATCAGAATACTCAAACGTCCAGAGATGATCCCGCTGGACACGGTGTTGTTAATCATTATCCAATACACCATTTTTTTTACTAATTTTTTTGTAAGTAAATCCTCTTAGTTCAGATTAGAATCCCTCAAAAAGTATTTAAAAAATAATAATATTTTTATTAGAGCTATAAAAGAATATTTTTAAAAAACGTTTTTCTTAAAATCTTCCTAGGGATGATGCTTGTAACACTCGGGCCCAACCAAGCTCGCTTTACAAAATTTTTGGGTTTATAGATATGAAAAACCCATTTGGTTTTGCGAGTGAAAATTTTGTGGAAGAGAAGACGAACCTAAAATACTTTTGGTGGAATATAATTTTTCAATAGGTTTTAAATCTTTTAATGGACTAAGTGGATCTTCACTCAAAATTTATGGGACCAGTGAAAATTTGTTTTAGGTTGAATCGAGGCCCAAGAAGTAGGCAAAGAGCCCTAGCCCGTAAAAACATAATTCCTAGACTCCACGCATGCACGGTTTCACGTCTGCTATATTCCTCTTCATGCACGTCTCTCTTTCCTTATTTTCTCTAGGGTTTTATCTTTTTCCTTTATTTTTACACATTCATCAACCTAGCGTAAACCTAGAATAGCCACTTCTTCTTTTTCTCCCTCTCCTCTCGGTTTCCCATTGCCGTCGCTAGCCACTCCTCCATCACACGAAAACTGCTCTCCACACAAACAGCAACCACGGCTCCTCCATGCACTACTGTAAGTCACACAGTGCTTCAAACCTCCTTGTGCCTCTGTTTTTCCAGCTGTTGCACCGTCCAGACTCAAGCCACAGACCGAGAACCACATAGAGTAGCCCAGCCTTGAACGTGTAGCCACCGTAAACCGCCACTGTTGAGCCACAGCATCCCCAAGCCCACTGCCTAGCCAAAGTGTAACCCAGCACCACCTCTGTTTTACACTCTCAAAACAGAGTTTTTATACCCCACTATGCACCACCGCCCTCTTCTTGAACTCAGCCCGTTGTCCCCTGTTTTAGCTCTCCGAAACAGAGCAAGTTATTGCTCAAGCCGTCTAGCGAGCTTCCCTCCGTTGGCCGCTCACTAGGTGTTGCACCTCACTCTCGCCTCTGAGCTCTACCTTTGAGACCTCACAGAAACCACCGCCAAGGACTTTCCAGCACCCCCTATCCATCGCTCCCCTCTCGGTAAGCCAGCCCCAAACTCACCCACTCTCCTCTTCGTCTCACTCTCGCTCATCTCTTTCTCTTTCTCAGTGGTACATCGCGATCACCACCCACCACCACCCAACTCTTCATCTATCGCAACTCTCCCTCTTCTAAGATATTACAAGTTTGCCATTAAGGTCCACGGGTGGCATTGGACTTATTTAAGATGGTTTTTTTGTTTTAAAAATATTATGGGTAGATTTTACTTTTATTTTCAGGCTTGGTTTCTAAATTATTTTGAGTTCGGGTTCTAAATTATTGAGTAGGGTAATATTTTTTATTTTAGCGACTTTTCATTTTTAAAAGGGTTGGGTTTTGATTGTTGTTAAATAAACTTGTGAATAAGTGGGGATTAGGTTAAATGAATATTAAGTGGACACTAATGAATTGAGAAAGTGATGGTATTTTAGAGTTAAGAGATTTTAGGTTTTGAGGTATTACAATAGGTATTTCAAGTGTAGTAAAGAAGTAATTGTTCAATTGGAGATTTATTCAAGTTACATGAATTTTCTATAGGTGACAATTGATATTCATTTGGCATTGTTGTGAAATACTCAGAAAAGTTAAGAAGTCTAGGTAAGCGGGGTTCCTATGCTAGACTTTGCATAAAATAAAATGAACTGAGGTTTCTCTTGAAAAATATACATGTTTTGTTATGAAAAGAAATCTGAAATGACTTTAGTTATTTGTTTCTGCATTACTTATGAAATTCTGTATAAGAATAAAGTATTTCTAGCATGACTAGTGCAAACATGAGCTTATTTCTGGCATTTGGGTTCTAAACTGTACAAAAGAGAAAGAGTAAGAAATTTTGTGTATAAATTATATTTTGTGATCTGATTCTGTTCTGTACTCTAATATAATATNAAGAGAAAGAGTAAGAAATTTTGTGTATAAATTATATTTTGTGATCTGATTCTGTTCTGTACTCTAATATAATATGATGTGATTTCTGAAAACTTTTGGTATGACATTCTGAATCTGGGTTTGGTTTGTGGATGGTGATCTATTTGACCTACCACAGGTGCTAATAGTGGTTTCTGTTTGAGTTGGTACCAACCGTTCTGTTTCTGGTGCACCCACTTTGGAAACAAAGTGATTTTTTTGGTGGTATTTCCTGTGTGTACACTCGAGGCCCCGAGAATAAATAAGGGGAAGATTCACATTCTGTTTCTGCTAGGTTAGCTACTGGGGTTTGCACAACCCTACCATGGGGGTTAAACATGGCATCCGATATGATATGATGTTCTGGTATGATGGTGGTCAGTTATGCTATGCCAAAAGACTTTGAATAAGAATATTTTTCTGAAGCTTTTACACTGATATTTTTGATAACATGTTCTACTTTCGCATTCTGAAAATGAAAATATTTTGTTTTGCATTCTGAATTTTGTAAATGCTCATGTTTGCACACTAGTATATGTTCTTTGCTTACTGAGTTGTTGATAACTCACCCCTTATCTCTAAATATTTTTCAGATAATTTTGATGGTTCAGCTGGAGAACAAGAGTAAGAAGTTTTAGCAATGTGTGATGATCGTGGTGAAATAAGTGCCTGAGAGTACAAGTGTTTTTTTTTAGAGTCGNCATGACTAGTGCAAACATGAGCTTATTTCTGGCATTTGGGTTCTAAACTGTACAAAAGAGAAAGAGTAAGAAATTTTGTGTATAAATTATATTTTGTGATCTGATTCTGTTCTGTACTCTAATATAATATGATGTGATTTCTGAAAACTTTTGGTATGACATTCTGAATCTGGGTTTGGTTTGTGGATGGTGATCTATTTGACCTACCACAGGTGCTAATAGTGGTTTCTGTTTGGGTTGGTACCAACCGTTCTGTTTCTGGTGCACCCACTTTGGAAACAAAGTGATTTTTTTGGTGGTATTTCCTGTATGTACACTCGAGGCCCCGAGAATAAATAAGGGGAAGATTCACATTCTGTTTCTGCTAGGTTAGCTACTGGGGTTTGCACAACCCTACCATGGGGGTTAAACATGGCCTCCGATATGATATGATGTTCTGGTATGATGGTGGTCAGTTATGCTATGCCAAAAGACTTTGAATAAGAATATTTTTCTGAAGCTTTTACACTGATATTTTTGATAACATGTTCTATTTTCGCATTCTGAAAATGAAAATATTTTGTTTTGCATTCTGAATTTTGTAAATGCTCATGTTTGCACACTAGTATATGTTCTTTGCTTACTGAGTTGTTGATAACTCACCCCTTATCTCTAAATATTTTTCAGATAATTTTGATGGTTTAGCTGGAGAACAAGAGTAAGAAGTTTTAGCAATGTGTGATGATCGTGGTGAAATAAGTGCCTGAGAGTACAAGTGTTTTTTTTTAGAGTCGTAGTTAGGGAATTGTTTTATTTTCGGTTATTTGGATTGGATGAGTTAAGGATATTTTTAAGTATTTGGGGTGTTTTTAATTTATGTTTAGAGAATTTCTTTGTTGTCCCTATGATGGAACATGAATATTTGGGTTGAGTAATGAATTAATATTTTAAGGAGTTTTCTGGATTTTATAGTTGTAATACCGAAGTTGATATTAAGTATTAAGAGCTAACTCTCCGGACCTCCAGGATCAGGGCGTTACAATGCTTTTCGAGAACAAAAACATTTTATCCAACTGGCCTATGCAACAACCACATTATTTAAATGAAATGGTGTGTTTTATTTTGACTTTGCAGCAGGAAGGAAGATGAAAATCGCTACACAGCATGCGGGATTTCATCTTTAATGAAACGGAGTGTTTCATTTAAAGTCAAAACACCGTTTTGGGTGTTTCTCCTCCTTACCACCGTCTCCTTCCGTGCGTCCCCTTCTCCCTTCTCCTTCGTCTGCTTTTTTCTTCCCTAAGCCTATGCGTCCCCTTCTCCCAAACCCTAATACCGTCGACGTTCCTTCTCCTGCCCTAAGCCCAATGACCTTTGTTAATCCTAACCCTAAGACCCTTTTTTTTTTCACACTAAAATGAAACTAGCCTTGTTTCGATTTTGATTACTCATTCTTCATTTTGATTTCGATTTCCTGAAATCTAACATTCGTAGCTTTACTCATTATCCATCTTAATCTGAAAAATTACTCATTATCCATTTTGATTAACTTACCTCTAACCCTAGGTTTTTTGTAGATGGTCTTCAATGCGTGCAGACAACCTTTGGGCTAAAGGGTAGAACAACCCATGTAGCAAGGTTCTTGAAATGTTTTTATTTAGATGTCTATAGATTTTATTTGTAAGTTTTTATGTATGTTTGTAGATTTGGACCAATTTTGCAGCTTGTGGCATGTTTAGATCAAGTGTTCTGTTTACTATTGGAATTGGTTTTTGCAATTGCATTAAAAGAGATCGTTCCCTTCGTTTTAAGAAGTATACCAATACTAGGATAATTTTTGCAACAAGCATTGTTAATTTTAATTTTGTGTTTAGTTGGATGTTTCTATTATATACTCTATAAGGTTGTTTGTGGGTTTGAGCTTGCCAATTCTTTACTTGAAATTTTTTTTTGGTTTGGTGTTTTTGTTTTGTTTTGTACTCTATACATTTACATGCTTATAAAAGAAGGTACTCTAAAGTATGGTGGTCTTGAAGAAGGTACTTGTTTATAAAAATTGCTAATGTTAGTCATCAACTTTTACAATAGAGAAAACAAAATTCTTAATAGAGTTGTTAATGTTAGTCATCACTAGCTTATAAAAAGTTGCTAATAAGCAACTTGCTTAGTCAACTCTTAGTCATCACAGTTAATGAAGTCTTTGTCCTTATCACAATTTTTAATGTTAGCCCAAGACATGACATGTTTAGCAAGCATTTTTGTTGCACACATCAATTAACAAAAAGCATAACATTCATAGATAACTTTGATCCGACATGTAACTAGTCAAGTATGGAATAATTTTGATTCATAGATAACTTTGATAATAGCCTTTAGAGCTTTACTGTCCATACATTGCAACTAGGTTTAAAATAACCATGTAAAGGTATCTGTATCCTTACTAGAAATCAACCCTACTCCCAAAAGAATTGACTACCTATGGTGGTTTATACCAACAAATGGTGCAAAGGGCATCCCATATCTATTAGTCAAGTATGTGGTATCGAATGTGACCACATCTTCAAAATGTTTGTATTCTACTCCTACTACATACATCTACCCAAAGAACATTCCATAACCTCTCGTTATTATTTAAATCCATCAGTGCAAAAAAATCGTCATTCTTGTATTACATCCTACAAAACTACTCTTGGAGCGCTCCAATACCACCTTTCCCAAGTTGTAGGTGTCGTGCCTTGTTGTTGTAATTGCGACAATCTTTCTCCTAGAATGTGAGATGCTCGAATCCACCCACACAAACATAAAGAGACTCGAAACTCTTATTCATTAGGATGCCATCTAAGTTATTTATATCTAATACTCTTTATACAAACTCACTCACTTCTCTATTACATCGAAGAATCGTGATTTCTGTGGACTTAGACTGTGATTATGGGTATTATAAATCGTTGTTAACTGCAACATCCCCTCAATTTAAGGCATTTATCTTTGCATTACAATTAGTCTTTCTTGTCAGACTTGGCTTGGCAACATTCAATGTCCTATTCTGGGCCTTTCCACCACGAGCACAACCAACGGTGACATATCTAACATTCCCATCCTCTCACCTCCCCTCTTACTCCTTTTTGTCATCACCCCAAAACTACGTTGCTTAGCATATCGCTTATAATAAGTGATTAATTCTTCCACTAAAGCAAACTGCATCACCGACTTTAGCTCCTCAATACTATCACCCTCATCAATTTCCACTATCTCAGGTGACTTGAACGGCATCATCAACTTGTTTCACTAGTATTAACGTTGACGAATTGCACATTGCTTTAGCTTCCCTAAAATCTGGTGTGGCCTATTTACTTTCTTCAACAACTCTTGAGCTTGAAATAGAGGTTGTAGCATTGAGCGTAGTCAGAGGGCTAATTGCATATTGAAATGGATATGCAATATTTGGCTGCAATGAAGAGCACAAAAAAAAGAAAAATCAATTAATCAAATATCTTCATTGAAAAATAAAGCACGACACGCTAGATGCCAAGTGCATCACCTGGCAATGCATTTAAAAAGAAACATTAAAAATGCTCATAACATTGACACAAAATTAAGGCACAAATATATGCAAATTTACTTCACACTTGGCTGTGTGTTGAATATAGGTTCACATCTGAATAGGGTAGAAAAGGTGGTAACCATGCATGTGGGTAACCGTGCATGTAGTCTAGAAAGTTTGAATAAAGAAGTCTTGGTATGTTGAGATAAGATGAGAATTTTTGAAAATTTTATGAATAGTGTTAAGATGAAAGTTTAAAATATTATTTTTTAATATTATTATTGTTTTGAAATTTGAAAAAGTTGAATTGTTTATTATATTTTATATGGAGATTTGAAAAAGATGTAATGATGAGATAAGATGAGATAGATATGAGATTTCTCATCTTTGCCCCCAAACATAACCTGAGACTTTTCAAGTCTTTAAGTCAAAGCCTTTTTGTTTTATAGTATGATATCTCTCCCCTATATATTTTAGGCCTTAAATTTTTGGCAAAAACTCTAGGGGATCCAAATCCTTGGCCAACAATCTTAATTAATCATCTAGTTAAATGTTTCTTAGGTAATTTGGAAATGAACATGCTCATATCACAATAACGCAGTATATATGCATGAACTCCCTTAGATTATCACAAGTCAAAATGTGCTTATTGAAGTATTGCATTCCAACCAAGAAATTAAAGCAAGCTTAGGTAATTAGTTCCCTCATAAGATATAGTGATCGAGGACAAGAACATGACAGGACAATGAATATTGGAGGTAATAAAAATTAATTTCAATAGATAACAAAAATAGATGACAAAATAAGAAGAACAAGTACTTCATGTGGCCACGAATACAAACTGACAAAACTATTCTTAGAGCATGCAACTAGAACTAAAATCCAAGAAAGAAAAAAAGCCACCATTTGAGAAACTAATAGGTAGCTCTATATCTATAATATTTAGGAGATGCAGCAGTGGCAAACTGAGAGAAGAAGATTTTCTACTTTCATATCTATAATTTAAGTAAAAGTATGTGCTTTTGCAAGATTTCTTGACACAGGAAACATTTGTTGTTGTTATCACAAGGGTTTATAGACACCATCGAAATGGGCTTTACAAACACTGTCGTATAATCGGTTTGGGAGAACAAAAATTGAAATGCTCTGCAGTCAAATGGTACCTCGTGTTTTCCAGTCGACATGCTTTGCACTCGAAATGGGTTTGGTGTAATGCCCTAGTCCCGGAGATCCGGAGAGTTAGCTCTTATTACTTAATATCAACTTCAATATTACAACTATAAAATCTAGAAAACTCTATAAAATATTAATTCATTTACTCAACCCAAATATTCATGTTCCTTCATATGAACAACAAAGAAATTCTCAAAACATAAATTAAAAATTCCCTAAGACTAAAAAATATCGTTAAAGCATCAAATCAAAATAACAGAAAATAAATCAATTTACTAACTACGATTCTCAAATAAACACTTGTACCCTTAGGTACTTATTCCACTACGATCATTACATCTTGCTAAAACTTCCTAATCTTGTTCTCCAACTGAAGGATCAAAATTATTTGAAAAATATTTGGAGATAAAGGGTGAGTTATCAACAACTCAATAAATAAAGAACATATACTAGTGTATAAACATGAGCATTTACAAAGTCCAAACTGCAGAACAAAATACTTTCTTTCAGAATGCAGAGCAAAACATTTTCTTTCAGAATGCATAATTAGAATATTACAAAACTATCAGAGCGAAAGTTCAAAAATATTCATAATCAAAATCCGTTTGGCATAGCACAAATTGAAACATCACATCTTATCTTATCATATCAAAATAGAGACCATGTTTAACCCCCATGGTAAGGTTGTGCAAACCCTGGCGGCCAACTGAGCAGAAATAGAATTTGAATCTTCTCTTTATTATTCTCGGAGCTCCAAGTATGCACACAGGAAAGATTACATAGAAAACCACTTTGCTTCGAAAGTGGGTGTACCGGAAATAGAAAATTTGGTACCAACCCGAACAAAGGCCATAGTTTTACACCTATGGTAAGGTCAGAATGAAACAAAAATAGAATGTTATGCAGAAGTTTTCATAGATCACATCATATCATCTCAGAGTATAGAACATCTTTCTAAATAGAATAGAATCAGGTCATAAAAACATAATTTATACACAAAATTTCATATTCACTCTCTTTTGAACAGTTCAGAAACGAAATATCAAAATAGCTCATGTCTACACCAGTCATGCCAGAAGATACTTTATTCTTGAACAGAATCTCATGAGCAATGCAGAACAAATAACTGAGGTAGTTCTAATTTCTTTTCATAACAAAATATGCATATTCTTAAAAAATCAATCTCAGCCCATTTTATTTTTATACAAAGTCTAACATAGGAACCCCATTTACCTGGGCTTCTTAACTTTTTAAAAATTTCCTCAAAAATGCCGAACAACTATTAATTGTCACCTATAACATAAATACGTAATTTTCATAAATTCCCAATTGAAAATGTATTTTAATATTTAGGCCTAAAACGCTAAAATAACCTATTTTAATTCCTCAAAAACCTAAATTCACGCAATCGTAAAATATTGTCGCATTTCTAAATTTGTCATTGTCTAATTAATAAGTCCGACTAAAACACAAAATCTAACTTATTGGCTAATGAAATCAAATTATAAAATTTAATACTAGCTAATATATTTATACCAAAGTATTTTTTAAAAATTAAACAACCACCACTTAGATTCATTTTGAAAATTAACTTAATCATATTTAAAACTCATACATTTAGTAATTTAACTTCAATAAGTAAAAATAAATTATTATACTACAAATAAATCCTATGCCTAGCAGATTATAAACACATGATCAATATATACTCATTCAAGGGCATTTAGGGAAAGAACATCATAACCTACATGGCTCTTTGAGAAAATAAACTAGGATCTAATATTACGTAACAGGAACTTGAGATCAAGTTACTATCTGTTGAAAATAAGGGACAAGGATGCACATAAGACTGCTTTCAGATCCAGGTATGAGCATTATGAGTTCAACGTAATGCCTTTTGGATTAGCCAATGCGACTGCAACTTTCATGGACATGATAAATCAGGTGTTCGGTCTTATCTAGATTCCTTTGTGGTAGTCTTCATTAACGATATTCTTGTTTATTCTCGAAATTTGGAGGACCATGCTAGTCACCTACGGTTGGTACTAGGTAAGCTGTGGGAGCATCAATTATATGCAAAATTCACCAAATGTGAGTTCTGGTTTGGTGAAGTCAGGTTCTTTGGGCATGTCATCTCTTAGGAGGGTGTGGCTGTAGATCCTAGTAAGGTTGAAGTAGCTCTGGCTTGGCTGCATCCCATGACAGTGCATGACATCTGAAGCTTCTTGGGACTTGCAGGTTACTATTGAAGATTTGTGGAGGGACTTTCTAGATTGTTTGGACCATTCATTGCTTTGACCAAGAAGAATGCTGAGTTTGTTTGGACTGAAAAGTGTGAAAGGAGCTTCCAAGAATTGAAGAAAAGGTTGACCTTGGCACTTGTTTTGGCACTTCAAAAGCCGCACAAGACATTTGTTGTTTTTTAGTGATGCTTCCAAATTGGTTTGGGGTGTTTATTGATGCATGGAGGGTGAGTTGTGGCTTATGCATCTGTTCAGTTGAAGGATCATGAAAAAAACTATCCCACTTATGACTTGGAGCTTGCAGTAGTGGTCTTTACTTTAAAAATCTGGCAGCACTGTTTGTATGGTGAGACCTGTGAAGTCTATATAGACCATAAGAGCCTGAAGCATCTCTTCACATAGAAAAATGTCAGCATGAGACAAAGAAGGTGGTTAGAGTTAATCAGTGATTATCAAGGTGAGATTAAGTACCATTCAGAAAAAGCGAACCTGGTTGTTGTTGCGCTAAGTCAGAAATCTCACCTTCTAGATGTGGTTGAATCATCAGGGGTAGACTTTGTTCTCTTCAGAATGAGGAGACTTTTAGTGGAAAGTTCACAACAAGAGGATATCTTAGCCTCAATGCAAGAAGTCGGGGTTGTGGACTTTGACAAATTGTAGACTCTTCAAAGTAGGGACCTAAAGCTATTAGATATCCCGCGAAGGGTCAGAAAGTCAGGAGGACCTACACATTACAGTTTGAGCAAGGAGGAATTATTTTGTTCAGAAATCGTAGGGTGATGCCTACTAATTCAGAGATTAAGGAGAAGATTTTGGCAGAGGCGCACGCAGCCCCTTACTTAGTTCACCTTGGAAGTACAAAGATATACTGGGACTTAAAGAGAAATTTTTGATGGGAAGGGATGAAAACGGAGAGAGCCATGTGCGTTGAGAGATGCGCCACTTGTCAGTATGTTAAAGTAGAACATTAGAGACTTGCTAGTATTGTTCAACCTCTTTCGATTCCTGAATGGAAATAAGATGATATTGCAATGAATTTTGTAGTGGGTTTGTCGAGACTCCTAGTGGGAAGAATTCTATTTGGGTGATTGTCAACCGTTTCACCAAAAGTTTCGATTTTCTACCAGTCTCGAATATTGACACCTTGGAAAAGTTGACACAACTGTATGTGAAGGAGATAGTTAGGTTGCATGGGATACCCAAGACCATTGTATCGCATCAAAACCCGAAGTTCACATCACATTTTTTCAAGAGTTAGCAAGTTGCAATGGACACTAAGTTGAAGTTTAGCAGCGCTACCACCCACAGACAGATGGCCAATCAGAGGGTACTATTTAGACTCTTGAAGATATGCTGAGAGCTTGTGCCTTGGAATTCAAAGGTAGTTGGAAAAATCACTTGTTGCACATAGAGTTTGCTACAACAACAGTTTCCAAGCCTTTATTCAGATGGCACCCTATGAGGCTCTATATGTGAGGAAGTGTAGAGATCACTATTATATTGGAACGAGGTGGTGAGAGCAAGATTATTGGGCTAGAAATAATTCAAGAGATGAAGGATCAAGTCAGAGTCATAAGAGACGGGAGGCAGCAGCTCAGAGTTATCAGAAAAGTTATGCAGATACGAGGAGAAGAGACCTGTCTTTCGAGGAAGGTGACTGGGTGTACCTAAAAGTCTCACCCATGAAGGACATTAAGCGGTTTGAAAAGAAAGGGAAGTTGTGACACCCCGTATTTTAGTGTATTTTTAATTTAAGAAGTCTTTTAATTAATTTAAATATTGGTTATCTTGTTTTTAAAATTATTGAATTTCTCGTTGGTTTATTTTATGATTTTTAAATTGTAAAAATTATTTTAATGTGTCTTTCTTGTTATTAATTATTGTTTTACATTTAAATTGCGCTTTGTTTTATTTTATTTTATTGTTGGACTTTAATTATTTATATATTAACTTTGAATTATAGTGTTTTTTATTTGACTTCTAATTTATTTTTATTGTGCCTTTATCTTTTGTTGGGCTTACTAATTTTGCTTTGGGCTGCTTTGTGTTATTTTTATTTTATTTTATTTTTGGGCCCAGCCCATTTGATTTCAGCCCCTCCCGTATGACCCAGCCCAGCCCAGCCCCTCATTTTATCGTGCGGCGTCGTTTGGACTTCAATGGCTTAGGGCACATTCTCTTCTTTTTTTTTGTTTTTCCTCCTCCCACCGCGCCGATTCCTCTTTTTTCTTTGCACTACTTTGTTTCATTTCTTCCTCAAGCAAGCCGTGCGTTAGCTTCTACTTTTCTTCTCCTTCACTTCGATTTTTTTTTTCTCTCTTCGGTTCCTCGACTGGTTTGCGGTCTACTGCACATCTCTTTCCTCATTTTTATTTTCGGTTTCTTCTCTCCAAGTCTGGGATTTTTACAGGTATATTTTCGGATTCTTCTTCTTGTTTTCAGCTGATTTTCTTGGTTCATTCTCCATATTTCGGTTCTGCTGTGTTGCTTCCATGTTTCGGTTTTCATGTATATTTATTTTATTTTTTTTCTTTTCTTCTCACCATCGAAGGTTTATCCAAATATATATATATATATATGTATTTGTAGCTTACGTTAACTATAGTAGGAAGTATTATTACCTTTTTACCTCTTAAAGTAGGCCTCCAGATTTATTGTTTCGGGTGTTAGTTTAATGAGTTTATGTTATGTATTTTGGGTTTGAAATCATGAGTATATTTCATGGGTTGCAGAGTATGATTTTATTTGGACGTAGACGAGTGGATTTATATTGTTAAGTTGGTTTTATAAGAGATTGATATTTTGAATGGAATATTTATTAAGTACTGATAAATTTTTGGAATGATCAGTAAGTGCAAAATCTAAATTTTGAATCATTTTAAAAGAATATTTGTTTTTATTTAAGCAAAAGGATGATTTTCTACTTATAATGATTTCGATATAGTTATGTCTTTTAGTTTTATAAATCACAGTAAGATCCCAATAGTAATAATGTTTTAGTCAAAGTTATTAAAATGATATTGATGATTTTAGAAATGGATGATATATTTTGAGATTATGAGAATTTTAGATTTTGAGGAATTAATTAAAATAGGTTATTTTAGAAGGTTAGGCTTAAATATTGAATACATGATTGATTAGAAATTTATGAAAATTACGTGATTTTTATAGGTGATGATTAATATTTGTTCAGCATTTTTGAAGAAAATTCTAAAAAGCTAAAAAGTCTAGGTAAGCGGGGTTCCTATGCTAGATTTGCATAAAAGAAATGAATTGAGGTTGGTTTGTAAAAATGTGCATTTTGTTTTAAAAAGAAAAGGTAAAAAACAACCTCAGTATATGTTTTGCATTCATTCATGAGATGTGTATGAAAGAGAAAAGAAATGCTTTTGATATGAATAGTGTAGACCTGAGCAATATTTGACATATTTATGAAATATGCAAAAGAGCAAATATGATATTATTGAGATTTTTATACATGTGATATGAAATGATTTGGATCTATTTTTGATCAAATGGAAATGATATGAATATGATTAGCACGTGTTTTGATATGATATGGATATAAAAAACCTTTAGCATATTTATCTGTTTTGATTCTGATTCTGAATATAGTTCTGATATGATGATACGGGTTCATATGATATGGTTGGTACCAATATGATACGATATGATATGAGTGTACCCACTTTGGAAACAAAGTGATCTTTTACATGTTCTTTCCTGTGTGCACACTCGGAGCTCTGAGATTGAAAAGGGAGAAGTTTCACCATATGATATTGTCTGGTTTGGCTACCAGGGATAGCACAACCCTACCACGGAGGTTAAGTATGGTATATGATATGACATGATATGATAAGATATGATATGATAAGATGAAGATATTCAGTTATGTTATGCCAAAGTGTTTTTGAATATGAAAGTGCTTTTGAATATGAAAATGGTCTTTGAATATGAAAGATATCTTTGAAAATGAACAGTTGGTCTATTGGTATTAAAAGATGGAAAAGTCGCTCTGATTTTTTGATAATAGATTTTTGAGACCTGTATATGAAAATGAAATATTTTTGTTCATGGATACCGAACTTTCTGAAAAGGCTCACTTATATACTAGTATATGTTATCTGCTTACTGAGCTGTTGATAACTCATCTCTTATCTCCATAACATTTTTCAAATGATTTTGGAGGGTACAGTTGGGGATCAAGACTAGAAATCGTGTATAAGGTTATTTGAGCATATTGGATCAAGTACAAAGATGATATTTTTGGTTATTGGAGATTTATTTCCGTAGTTCTATTTTGTTCTGCTGACTTGGTATCTTAGAAGGTTGATAGGTTTATTTTGAGATTTTTGTGACATTTAGATTAATCTTATTGGAGTAGTTAATCTGAAACAGTGAGTTGTATCTGTTATTGAAAACATTAGAGATTTAAGTCTATAACTATATGGTTGAAGAATGATTTTGAGTAACAAGGAGTAACCCTCCGACCCTTCTGAGATCGGGGCGTTACAAAAGCTCAGCTTGAGATATTTCAACCTATTTCAAACAGTGGAGAAGGTTGGTCCTATTACTTACAGGATTGCATTACTAGATTATTTCATGTAACCTCATTGAAGAAGAGTTTCAGACAGCAGAAGCCATGGTTTGTCAAACCTGGTATGATCCAACTACAGCCTAACCTTACATATGAGGAAGCACCAACGCAAGTTTTGGACTAGAAAGAGCAAAAGCTGAGATCCAAGACAATACCCTTAGTGAAGGTGTCATAAGGAGATCTGATGGCTCAGGACTTCACTTGAGAGAGAGAAGTCGACAAGAGAGAGCATTACCCGTATCTGTTTGAGTATTATTGATTGTTTATCTTACTCCAAGCAAGTTTTGAGTTGTATCTTATAACTATTTTGAAGTTTAATGGTTTAAGCTTATCAATTTCGAGGATAAGATTTCTTTTAAGGAAGGGTCTTTGGTAAGAACTAAGGCCCAAGTGGGTTCGTGGAAGGCCCACCCTTGTGGGAGTCCATGAGCTAAAGCAAAACGAAAACTAGGCCCTTTGTCATAAACAAAGCCGTTTTGACTTGAAGGGTAAAAAACCTTAGGACCTCTTCTTTTTCCCCAGCACCGCATGCCCCTTTTCTCTTCTCTTCTCTTCTCTTCTCTTTTTTTGTTTTTCTTTTCTTCTTCTTCCTCCTCCCTTTTGCAACCCATGAGCCCTTGTTGCACCATCGCCATGCATCCTTTGAGCTCTGGCCACCTCCCTCGTCTGCCACCACCTCCCCTTCCACCAATCCGCACCTCCCATTTTGCCAACCCGCACATCTCTTTGTGATGTAGCCTACTCGCAGTCGCTGCATGCCAACCATCCCATGCCACATGTGCAATGTTTGGCTTCCTCCCACTGTCCCGCACCACGAATAGCAACCATAGTTGCGATTCCCAAGCCCCACTCCATGGCCTATAAATAGGCTGGACATTCCCATTTCGAAATCATCCCAAGCCATCCACCCTCTCTCAAATCTCGTCCCATCTTCTTCCGCTCCCCCTGTTCTACGTTCCCATAGGTTTTAGGGAACTTTTTCCCCAAGCGACATCATTCGCTGCAGTGAGCCACCACTCTCAGCCGCGTTCCAATGGATGTTCAACCCCCTCCTAGCTTTCTCCTTCACATTCCCGACCTTCTCCACCCTTGATATCACCTCACTCGTGAGCTAAGCCCCACTTTAGTCACTGCTATGCAGTGCTCCACCGCCACCCACCCTTAAAAATTACATCCTCCTCCCTCTAACCTATAACTTTCCTAGTCGTAGAACCCCTTTAGCTTGGCCAGATCCGCCCCTGTCACCTTGCACCACCACTACCGCGGCCATGCTCCGCCCTTCTAACTGCCACACGTATAGTTTTGACTAATCATTTTCCCCATCTGTGCAGCAATGCACACACATGCATACTTGCAGGATACTTAAATTCATCACGCTTAATCATCCAAAAATTGTTCTTCTGCTGTTGTAAGTAAATTCCCAGATTATCCCTTGAATTTCTAACATGGGAAATTATTACCTAAATGTTGTTGCAGTCTGGTTGTGAATGAAACTGCTGACGGTGGCTAGATGATGCGTGGTAACTTACACATTGGGCGTAGAGCTGTACATCACTCATTATGCAGTCACATGCATGGTCGTTACCTCTGGTGTGACAAAGGGAGTAATTGTGTGCGGATGGTCCCTAGGGGAGACCATGGTGTACACCATAATAAATGAATGTCAACCATGAATAAATGTGTTTTTTTGGAATGAATGGGTATACCTGAAACAATTTTTTGTAGAGGTTACAAAATGCGATATTTTGGGAGAATCTCTCATGGTTGTTGTGCGTGTTTGTTGGTATGTTTCTATATTCGAAATTCCTGGTCGTTAATTTGTGGTTTTACTTGCTAAGATTGCAAGATTTCATTGTGGTGTTCCCAGCTACGAACCGTAGACTTTGATGCAGATGACATGTTCAAGGAGTGATAACTTGGGGGTTTATTTCTGTTGTGGTTGATAGATTTTTATCTTATTTTATTTTTTAATCAACTGGATGACTATAATAACCTCATGGAGGATTTCTTATTGGGTTATATTTTAACTTTTCTAGTACTCAATTTAGACTGCCTTATTGTTAATTTTTCTGTTGCGTTTATAAATTGTACACTTATTGCATGTCTACACACACACTTGCACTTGGTGTTAGGGTGCATGACCTAAGAGGCCATCACCTTGGTGTCGCAACTCCTACCAAATCACCAGTGGGGGTCGAGGGCACCATAATATATATATGGTCAACATGGAAGATAAATAATAAGAGAAATCTAGAAGAAGATCCTATGAAAGTAAACTATGTGAGTCATGTCCATGTCGTATCAAGTCGTGGACATTCGACTATATGGGTCAACCCAAACACTACCCACTAAACCAAAGAATCAGACCTTCAAACCTTAGCACGACCCATTTAAATAACGGGTCATGTCATACAAAAGCAACTCAATGCACAATGCGGCGTAAGGTAAGAATTTAAAATGATATTAATTTTGAAAATTTTTAATAGAATAATTCAATAAATTCTCCAATTAAGTAAAATCTAAATACAACAGATACTCTGATTCTATAGCAAGCAATTTTTTTAAGTTTCAAAATCAGAAAATATCGGTTTCCTAGATTGTCATTATCTAAAGTTTAGATTTATTTTAGTTGCCAAGTTTTGTACCCTCTTCTATTTACAGCAGTATCTCAAATATTAAGTACAATTTTATGTTATAAGCTGGGACTTCTTGAACATATTGCTTTGAATTATTTAGAACTTATAGCAAGATATTAAAATATATACTACATTACAATATAGTATATATGTTATAAGGTGTGTTCATTACAATATATACTAACCTTTTTAAATATCTCTTTTATGTAAGTTTTAATTTTATTAAACAATATAAATGTCGATCTGGTTTCAATTTTTGAGCAAAACAGGGGCTATTTTTAATTGCAATTTTTTAACAAATCATGTAAGGGGCCTTCTTGGTGGAGCGCGCTGGGGGAGTGACCGCCTTAGGCAGGCGCATTACTCTCCTTGCCTTCGAGCTACCGCTGGTCATGTGTCATCTATTTTGACTATTTTAATAATAATCTGAAATGGGTTAACACAACATAATTTATTTTAACTTGTTTCATGTAAATGAGTTGAATAAACTTGCATAACCCATTTGACCTGATAATTAAAATAATTTCACAAAAAATTTAAAATTTATTAATTTAATCCAAAACAATGGCTTAGGCCGTTAGCCCATATATAGACAGATCACTTTATATTAAACCATATCCAGCACTTACAAACCATTTATTAAAATAAAGCATGATCAAAATTAGCAATAAAAATTTAAAAAAAATATTAGGAAAAATATGACATTTAAGAGAGATTTAATTTAACTGATTGGTTTGGTGCATAGCTAGATTTGTTTCCTCTATTTAATTGTTTTGGGTAAGTAAACAAATTTAATTTCAAATGAACCACTAAGGTAGATATGTGAATAATTGAGAAATAATATTTGTAATTATAGAGTGTGCAAGCGTCGTGCAAGTCTTTTGAAAAAATTGAATAAATATAAAACTCACATCAAAAAATTAATTTTTTAATAATATACCACACTTATTTTTATAAGAAGTGCATGGTGGTTACACTATACATGACTATATGCATTAATACTCAATTTTGTTAATGGGTTTTCTTTTTTTTTTTTTTTTTAATATCCAATTCTATACGAACATAATGATATATCAAAATTAACAACTCAAAAAATTCAAACAGTGCGTACGTGGTACGTTGAAAAGGGGAGTGTGGAACAGATTGCATGCAGGAAGGGTTGAACGGAGAAAGTATAAATTAGTGAATGCCTGCTATCTTGATCTCAAGCGTGCTTCTCAAGCTGCTATAGCTAGTTAGCTGCATGCTGCGTTATGTGAGAACGTCATGACCAATCCAAAATTATACCCAATTTCAATATATATATATATATATATATTATATGTGTATGTGCGCAAGAAAATGGATTAAAATCGAGTATTTTGCTGGTTGGGTTTGAACTTTGAATATTTTTTTTAATTGTTGTTGGTTGAGACGTCGTTATTTTGATCAAATGTCAAGAACTTTGAACTTTGATTTGGATGAACTTTTTTTTTTTTTGAACTTCAATCTCATATATAACGTACCTCCATTACAAACTTTGTCTCGTATAAGAGCAATTGTAATTACAAATGGACCATCCTCTATCCATATCTTTTCCCCTTCGAATGTTAAAGCATGCTTAACCAACAAATGGCCGGCTACATTGATTCCCTCTCTAGGAATGTATCTCACTCTCCACTCCTTCCTACGAACATTTTAATGTCTTCAATCATATGCCCCATCCATGAAACAATCTTCCTCTAGGTTCACACCATTGATTACTACAACAAACATCCCCTTCCAAAATCACCTTCAAAAAGGCTAGATCATTACAAATCTCAAGAGTCCTCCACAGTGCAAGGCATTCTACAAGTGCAGGCTGAACAACATTGCTTCTCTTACTACAAACTGAAGCTAATACTTCCCCTTCTACATCTCTTATAACAATCCCTATTCCCAATTTCTTATTGTTTATGTCTAAAGCAACATACCAGTTGGCTTTTACTTCATTAATGTCTGGCTTCTTCCATCTTCTACAAGGATTGCCCCTAACCATCACAATTATTCTCCTTTATTATCATCTGTGCAGACTTAAAGTCCTCCAATCCTTCACTTGACTTTAGTATCATTTTCCCGTGGGCTACAAAATCTATTCTCAAAGATTAACATGTTTTTTCTCAACAATATCCTTCGCATAATAGTAAGCATCCACTCCAGTTCTTCTCTATTAAACCTGCTGATAAGTATACCCCTTAATTCGATGAAATCATTCTGATCTGCTATCACACATTTATGCACTGGACTAGTTGTTTCTGCCCACACATCATTGGCCGAGGGCATCTCCATAATGCATGTATCACAGTTTCTTCACATCTTTCACAGATTGGGCACATTAAATTTTCATTTATCTTCTTACTAAATAAATTCATTTTTGTAGGTAAGATGTTGTTTGCTGCTTTCCAAATGAATTTTTTCACCACCCCTAGCACATTCAAATCCCAAATACTCTTCCATTCTTCTTCACCTCTTGAATCTGCCTTTGATGCTTCTCCCTTTACTTTCCTTTTACTATCCATATCAACATGATATGCACTCCTTACAGAAAATAGGTCATCTTTAGTATAGCCCCAAATTAGTTTATCCTCTAATCCCAATTTACTTATAGGAATTTGACAAATCTGGTCAACTTTCTCCTCCAAGAAGACATCTCAAACTAAAGCCTCATCCCACTCCTTGGTCTATTCATTAATTAGCCTCATCACCCTCTCTTCGTTGTTCAGAATCTTCAAAGGGCATTGCACACAAAAACATGAAGGGGTTGGCAAGCATTTCTCCCCCCATATCTTAACTTTAGCACCATTGCCTACACTCCAATGCAAATCTTCTCTCAATAGTTCCCCAACTAACCAAATACTCCTCCATATGAATGAGGGATAGCTTCGAAGTTTTGTATTTAGAAAGTCTATACTCTCAAAATCTTTCTCTTTAAAAACTGGAGCCACCAAGGAGCATGGATTTTGAATAAATCTCCAACCTTGTTTAGCCAACCTAGCTGATTGAAACTTTTTAAGTCCCTAAATCTCATTCCTTCTTTAACATTTTGCACTCCCAATTTGTAACGCTCGTCCTTGTGGTGGATCTTTTTAGAAAATATTTTAGAAAATAGACGACAGGAGTTACCGTCCAATTTAAAAACCTTTTACAGTCCTTCCCAGGGTGCAAGACTCTACGTTATAAAATAAAAAGTGCTTTCGTAATAAAAGGGTTTTGGAGTGGGAAATAAAATTCTTTAAAATAAAAAGACATTTTCTTACTTTTAAAACCTTCATGCCTAGACTTCCATGCTCTTTCCCTTTGGCTGTGTCCCTCCTGGGCGTACTGCCCATTTAGTTTCCTGTGGGGGGAGGGGCACACATAAAAACTAAAATGAGTCGAATACTCAGTAAGCGCTACTTCATACCGTTAAAATATAGCAACATATGTTTTCATTCATGCATTCATCATTCATACATACTATACATACATGCATACATGCTTTCGTTAAAAACATCAGTGAACGGGGGCTTTTCTTTCTTAAAACATTCTTTACTTTTCTTAAAACGTTCCCCCGTCACTAGCTTCATTTCTTGAAGAATGCGATGCATTCATACATACAGTTATTTTACTTTTCTTTCACTTTCTTTCATAGGCCGGTGCATGTTGTTACGCCCCACGTGCTGGGGTTAGCGGCCTTTTGGGCCAATGGATTCGCCCGTGGCCACGGGTTGGAATCCCTTTCCATCAGGGTGCAGCACTAGGTCGACTACCAGATACTACTGCCCGGCATTGCAATCTGCCCCGTTCATTCATTGGGTACCCCTTTCCGTTCATTCATTCATATGGCTGTTACATATTTTCATACATTCGCTCATGCCACGTGCCATTCATTCTTTCATTCATTTCATTCATGTCAGCTCTAAAGAGCTGAGGCATACATTCATTTGCACGGGCATGTGCATTTTCATTTCATTTCATTTCTTTTCTTTACATGCTTTCATGGAAAAATATCTTTTCATGGGAAAACATTCTTTTCGTTTAAAAGCAACATGGGAAAACATCATCTTTTCATGGCATCGTTTAAAACGTCAGTTCTCAGGGACCAGTTTTAAAACACTTTCTTCACGTCTCTTTTAAAGCATTGTTCTGAAGCTCGAGGCATCACCCTCGAAGCTTCCTTTTCTTTTCTTTAGAAAATACGTACAATAGATACACGTATAGTCATCATTCACATGCATACAATTAATACTTTTGGGTGCGTAAAAAGGGGCTTTCATAGAGGGGCCGTACATACATATACTTTCAATACTTAGCATGCTTTCTTTAAAACATCTTTCATGTCCTTTCTTAGAGCATCTTTCATGGAAAAACAGTTTGTCTTTCTTTTTCATTCGTACTTTAGAAAACTCTAGAAGAGCATGAACGTAACACTTACCTGGACTCCATGCTACTTTCATACCATGCAGTCCATTCATACCGTTCAGTCCATTCATGTGCGTGTCAGATGACAACCTACATGCATACATAACCTTAACGTTATTCTCTATCTAGTGCATAAATAGCTGAACTAGAATTAGAGCTATACTTTACTTAAAACACTTTCCTACTATCCCGTGTCCTTTCACGTTCCTTACTATGATAAAATCCTTGGAGACCCATTACGGTCTCTACTTCCTTTAACCTTACGTCCTACCTCGAGTGCTTACTCGCTAAGGTGAACTCATGTTTCACCTTAGGATTAAGACACCGAGACTTCTATCTCCTTTTTCTCATTAACTGCTTTCCGACGCATGACTTAAACTGACTAAGTCACGCATCCCATTCTTAGACAGTATTCTCATCAGTTCCCCTCATGCATCTTAGCTCACTCTACTTCTCATGATCGTCCATTCTCGTTACATGGCTCCAAGCCACTCTGAGGCTTGAGCACCATGTAACCATACTTAGGACAGGTTACCCATTACATATGGTGAATCTGTCCGGCACGTGCGTCTAACCAGATAACACACGTACCTTCCTCCTTCATCTCTTAAGACCATCATTTAATACATTGGTCACGGACTCGTATGGCGAACGCCATACTCCGTTACCAACCTTCTCATACCCGGCTAGCACGACCCTTCATGCTAGCCGTACCTCATGACAGTTCATCCCAACTGTTGACACGATGGGACCCTGTCCATGAACACACCTTACGTCACGCCACATAGCTCGAGACTAAATCCCAAGCTATGCCATGACCCTGTCACGTCATCTTTCATACATCCTAACCCATCACAGCACAGCTTCATGATTGACCACGTCACTTCATGACGTAGCCCAATCATGCTTCCGCTGCACTGCTCTGATACTTCTTGGCCACTTAGCACATACTCATGGCCATAAACCAATCACATGGCGACACTCGTCGCCGTGGACTATAGCCATATCACTACTATGGCACATACCTCAACACTTTACGTCACTCCATATAGCTCGAGACCATTTCCAAGCTATATCGTGACCTTGTCACGTCACTACTGACATTCTATTACATCACCTTACAACTCATCACGAGTATGGTTCCTCACGTACTCTCGTCACAACATGACACCTTGTCAAGTTCCCTCTACATCACTCTTACGCTACTCTTCGCCAATCGCAAGCAGGACCCCTTAATTGACCACGTCACTTAGTGACGTTGCCCAGTCATGCTTTTGCTGCTCTACTTCGATACCTTCTAGCCATAGCCGGTCACATGGCGACACTCATCACCTTAGACTACAGGCCGTATCTCACACTTTGGGACACTGTTCCACAGTTCCAGACACCGTATATCAATCTTTTCACCCATTAATTACGCAAACACCTTCATCTTTGCGACACGTCATATGGTGTATCGCTGCACCTCATGGAGTACTCCTCATGTACTCCCTTCACAGGGCTACGCTACATCACCACTATGCACTCACGCCATATGGTGCGTCACTCCATTACAATGGAGTACACTCCACGTGTACTCCCTTCACAGAACTACGCTACGTCACCGCTATGGTGTACACGCCATATAGTGCGTCACTCCGTTACAATGGAGTACACTCCACGTGTACTCCATCCACAACGTTCCACCATATCACTAATACGGCACACATGTCGTACTATGCATCTTTTCCCAACATGGAGTACACTCTACGTGTACTCCGTCCACGATACTACGCCACGTCACCGCTATGGCATACACGCCATACGGTGCATCGTTCCACCATATGGAGTACACTTCTTGTGTACTCCATTCACGGCGCTACGCCACGTCACCACTATGGCACTCACGCCATACGGTGCACCATCTCACTACACAGAGTACACTCCACGTGTACTCCTTACACCGCACTACGCCACTACTACTGCACATACGTTACCACCACACTTCACAGCACAGTCCACAACACTACACAACACGCTTCTCCACTACGCCCAACACTTCATCACCTCATGTCACATCGCCACTACACAGCGAATCCTATAATTCTAGCAGCACAGTCCACAACCTAATACTAACAGCACAGTCCACAACCTAATACTAATAGCACAGTCCACAACCTAATCAACTAGCTAGCATCTAACATTTAATATAAAAAACGAGGGATAGAGATTTATACCATTGACGGGAAAACCCATACGTCGCTCACTAGCTGTTACAGCAATAAAGCCGGAGGAGCGTACGGGGTGGCTACACCGCGTACAGAGGCTGTTTAGGCATTTGGATAGCTAGGTGTGGTCTTGGAAGGGCCTAAGGTGGCCTTGATGATGCTAGCAAGGGGCATAACACAGCGGATCTCGCCGTGTACAGTGGTGGTCAGTCACGCGCAGTGACTGTCCATCACATGCAGTGACCAACGCACCACATAAAGTGGTGGTTTGGGCCTAAGGCTGGGCTAAGGGAACTGCCGGAGGAGCCGTGGAGGCTCGGTGGTGGTCGGCACGGTGGCCTACGGTGGCTGGCCGTGCACTGTGAGGGAGGATAGGCCGTAGGAGAGTGAGAGAGCGTGTGCGGCCGTGGGTGGCAGATCGGGGCCTTGGGTGGTGGTTCGCCGTGGGTGGCTGCGGACGGCGGCGGACGGCGGCGGGGGAGCCTAAACCTGTGCGGTGGAGAGAGGGGCTTCGGGAGGTGGAAGAGAGGCCTATTGGCCGTGGGTTTGCTGGAGGAGGAAGGG